>PVJA010013364.1:0-49726 GCA_004027025.1 Myocastor coypus
GAAGAAGAAGAAGAAGAAGAAGAAGAAGAAGAAGAAGAAGAAGAAGAAGAAGAAGAAGAAGAAGAAGCACCAGGAAAATTCCCATGGCTGGCACTGGGTAAGCAAGGGGACACATTGTAGCAGATGAGAGAAATATCAGAACATTAGCCCTGAGACTCTGTGTTTGATGGAAATGGCCCTACTCAGGAAGGCTGACATGAGGTGGACATCAGCACTCCCCAGTTTTTTCTGCAGACTGCGAGAACTGAGCTACCGCACTGTGAGCTGAGAAATGGGCATAACGGAAAGGCGAAGAAGACTCTGTGGAATAAGGGAGTATGACAAGAGAGGAAGACCAGGAACTTCATGGCCAGTGAGGTCTGGGTTCACATTCTAGGTAGAGCTTTAGAAATTCAGGCCTTTGAGCAGATGAGTTAGCCACAGTCTCTGCCCTCAAGAACTCATGGGAGCAGATAATGAATTATGTTCTGATCAGTACTTGGGATGTCTGGGCAGGAAACATGCAATGTATGAAGAAGTCTCTGGTTGAAAATCAGCAGAAGGCATCGTACACATTTTCAGTGTATGTGAGTCTAGGAATCTGATAATCTTATATCAGTAAGGACCCTACTCTACCTTGTTTAATCTGGCGTTTCTTCATTCATCTGAAACACCATTTTTATATGTGTGAATCACAGAAAAAGCCAGGCCAGATGCTCTTGAAGAGCCACTCTGTCTATGGCACCAGAAGTGCTAAGCCTGGTCTCTAAGCTACAACTCTACCCAGCATGGGCCCCTCTGTCCTATGTCCAAGCCTTGAGTGTTTTGGAGAGAAAGACTCACTTGTCCACTAACACTGCCTTGAGGTGCTTGTGACATCATGCGACTCTCTTCATGGTGGCAACTAGTGTTTTAAGAAAATCACAACAAAAAATTTCCCTCCTAGGAAATGAGTGAGGTTCACTGGGTACTCAACTATCTAGTATCTGTGTGTCTACTTTTGGTAAAAGTCATGGATCTGCCTCTGATTTCAACACTGATTACAGGGGAAAGGTTGAGAAGTCTCTCCACATCCTGTCTGTTGCATAACAGGAAAAAGACTAGGTAAAAACTTAAAAGCATTCAGTGCTGTATCCAGATTTTTAATGATTTAACACATGATTCAAGTCTGACTTCTGGCTTTATTGGCCACTAGCGCTATGATCTAGAGAAGGAATCTAATCTCCTTGTGATTTGCTGTCTTGTTTCTTTTTTAAAAAAAAAAATTAGCTTTCACTTTTCAAGATCATTGTGAAGATTAAAATAAAAAATGGGGTAAATTTTTATTGTCCCATCTAGTTTTAATAAATTCAGGGCATGAGCTACTGACTTGGGCATCACTGGCCATGCCGTATCATGCATCCCTTTCATGAGCCTGCTCAATATTATTTTTAAGAGAAGCACTGAAACTATAATATTGTAGTAATAATCCTGCTTTCTGAATCTCCTTAAAATATATTTATTAAAGACAAAGTATTCTAAGTTCATAACATTCAGGGTGCAAAAAAAAAAAAATCACACTGCAGAAAATGCTTTGTTATTTATTAATTTCTATTATTGACATAAAACACATCTTTCATTGGCCTTTGTGAAAGAAAAAAACATGAACAGAAAACTGAAGAATCACATGGGAAGCACTGCCCGTCCTGAATTCTGGCAACACTGAATGCTATTTTAATGGATCTGGAAATTTATTATCAGCCAATCTACTCTAAGGTGTCTTATTTCAAAAAAAATACTGACACAAACATGATCAAATCATTGAGGTCTTGTAGAAAAATAAAAATGAGTAGCCAAGGAACTACAAAGCCTTTAATAATTAATGCATAAACTTTTTGACAATTTAAATTGTGGCCTGAGTAACTCAAACCCAATACGGTTAATTCACCTTAAGAGTGGGTTGATTTAAAGTTTCCTTTTTACATATGCATGGTTTGCTCAGTAATAATAATAAAAGAGAACCGCAAAATTCCAGAGTATACAGCATCACTCCCTGTAAACCAGCCCCGGCATGCCGGGCTGCCCAGCACTTAAACCCACACACCAAGAGTTTAAAATGAGCTTGGCTGAGGGACTTGGATGAGACTTTCACTATCCAGAGACAGAAAATATTAATTATCGTCAGATCTGTCATTATCCTCCCATCCCCCACTCCACATCCTCATCTGATCCTTTCTCCCTCCAGCCAACAGAATGAAAAGCAGTGATTTGCTGAGTAGGTTGTGGTTTTACTCAAAAAGAAAGGGGGCCAACGGGGTCTGCTTGCTTGAAGTAAACCAAACAGGAAGACGGGGAGAGCATTCCACGAGGCGCTCCAAGTGGGCTCTGTAGAAGATCGAGAAAGTATCTTTCCCCATGAAAGCAGCTACAAAGAGAAAGGAAGAGAGCAAGAAGAGAAATGAGGAGGAGGAAGAGAGAAAGAGAAAGAGGGAGAGACAGAAAGAGAGGAAATAAGCATGGGGCAAGGAACAGCAGAAGAGAAAGAATAGGAGAGACAGCCACAGAGAAAGGACTGGCAGAGGGGGCACATAGGTGAAGGAGGAATAAAATGAAACACAATGAAGCGCATAGCCACGTGTTCAATCCCCTCCCCCCGCCCTTTCCGCCGCTTTCCCAGCATGTTCAGGCAGAAACAGGTATTTGAAGAGTATGTGGAAGCAGCAACCAGTCTGCCTGGCTGGCTGAAGGAATAGATAAACACCTACCCAAAATGACTTCAGGATTATCCAGCTGACCCATCATCTGAGTGAGCACTCCTGGTCCATTAATGAAAACTCAAATATCGATCGTTGCATCTCATTTTTTCAGAAAAGGATGTGGTGCCAGTTGCTGTGCCCTGGTTAGGGAACACTTTCAGCCAGTTTGTGGCCATTTAAAGCCTTCCTGTGATCACCTTTCAAGGATTCTCCTTAGTGGTGGCTCAGAGTCTGGACTGAGAAACAGGGGACCTGGGACATAGCTCAGCAGTCAAGCACCTGCCTGGCAAGCACAAGATCCTAAGTCTGATCTCCAGTACAAAAAGAAAGGAAGGAGGGAGGGAGAGAGGCAGGGAGGGAGGGAGGGAGAGAGGGAAGGGAGGAGGGAGGGAGGGAGGGAGGGAGGGAGGGAGAGAGGGAAGGAAAGAAGGAAGGAAGGAAGGAAGGAAGGAAGGAAGGAAGCAAGGAAGGAAGGAAGATGGATTGAGAAAAACCCATATGAAGTCATTGAGGACAAAATTATTGATCAACCAGCTTCATCTTTGTAGAAGCAGATTTATAGTTGACACTTAATTTATATTTAGAAATTCAGACAAATGAAAAATCCAAGTTAATCTTTTGATTTTGTATTTATAAACTATATGTCTTAGTATCAGAATAAAGAAATGCCTCAGATCTCTGTGTTTCTGTCTTTTAATGTCTGCCACACTATCACACACACACACACACACACACACACACACACACATACACTATGCACACATACACAAAACCCCATAAGAATACAGCTCCAGGCTTGCTTGACTCAGCAAACTGATAACATGTTCTAAATGTTAGGTTCTGCCCATCATTTTGCTCTGTTGCCCAACTTGACTGGAACATCCGCACACCCATTCAGTGTCATGTGGCTTATATTCACTTTTGCTCCACAATAGTATTGAAAAACCGCAGCAGATAGTGCCACAAATCCATCAACCCTAATGCGTACTTACTACTTAGGCCTTTAGGGAAAGTCTTTGCTGGACTCCACCCTACAAGATGCCTGAACTCTACTGCATCCTGACAGGCTCTGGCGTCTTGTTCTTCTACTCCATGCACGAACTTCTCAAGAACACTTAGCACTGGTGCTCGGGACTGAGAGCAGCATATTTCTCGCATACCCCTCAGAGGTAAGAAAGGGGAAGACAAAAGGAATACTAATGTCCACCTTCCGGTTCCAGAACACAGCTCTCAATTGGAGATGCTTGCACTCCGTCAATTGTGTTGTGAACATGGGGGGTGGGATATTATATAAATACTAGCACAAGGTCTGGCACACCGGAAGAAGATTCTTCTCAGATGGAAGAAACTGAAGTGATGTTAGATTCTGAAACCTGCAAGAATGACCATGTAGATTTCCTGGATCCTAAGCACTTAACCTTTCTTCAGAATATATTTATCAAGCTTTGGACTACACTGAGATGGGATGGAAACAGATATCGTTCCCAATGTCGCCTATCCCATCATGGAAAAGAGATAGCATATACCCACATGAGCAATTTGTCTTATACGAATCAACAAGCAGCGCCAGCCATGGACTAGAAGACGCAGGGCTAGGAAATCTCAGATTTCTCTGCACTCCTGGAACCCCCTTCTCTCTCCATCCATGACATCTTTGGCTGCTACCCAAATGCTGGTCTTGGGAAGAGCTCAGACGCTGAGTCTGCTAACCTGTCGCTTAGCTATTCACTGCTTGCCAGCTTCCGTGTCACACCCAGCGCCACTGTACCTCCACAAGGACAGAATACTGATGAAAGAAAAGTCACTGCGCCTCGATGAAGCAGGCAAAGTATGAGGAATATGGAGACAGAGGTCACTGGAAGGAGAGTTTTGTCCACTGTGAAGAGGGTCAGCCACCCTGGGGACGTAACACCGGAGGAGGGATATGATGTCATGTTCAGAAATGTGGCTCTCTCTGACGAGCCGAGAGGGCTGCTCCTTGAGTCTGCAACGTTAGGTTTGTAGAGCGCTACAGAAGTGGAACAAGTATGGATTGGGAAGACTTAGGAAAGGGGAAGCTTCCATCTCCCTCCATCAGAGAGTCCCTGCTACTGGTGAGCAGCACACACTGGTGCTGTTGCTTTGAAATCGACTGCTGATATTCTCCCAGCCACGAATCGCTTGAGTGAACTGAAGGGCTTGCTGCCCTCTCAGACCAGAAATCCTTGTTGAGGTATATGCTTCACTGTCCAGACATGTGCTGCCTCCAAAGCCGTAGGAAGAGATGCTATCTGACTTGAGGAGACTCAAGTCAATAATAAAAAGACACACACACACACACACACACACACACACACACACACGAATACAGCTTCTAGTAGCTGTGCATCTATTTTCATTCCTAACTTTATCCTACTGTCAGCATGTTTCCTTTTCCATCAAACTACCAGGCCAGCCAGACCAAGTCCCCTTTTCTTGAACCGAGTAATTGTTGGAAGGATGCACAGGGTTTTGAAGTTCCCCTGGGATTTTAGAGGGCAAGCCGCTGTATGCGCACGCATGCGTTCAAAGCGTCTCTGCGGTAGCCTGATCATTAAGTCTTGGGTAAGTGCCGTGTGTGGACTTCCCCACATCTCACAGGAAACTGCGGGGGAAGCGGCCTTGGTTGGGCAGAAAGCCATACGGGACCCTTTCGCACAGACCTCCCTCCCCTTCTGTTGCCAAACCGCCACGGTTCAGCTCATTCCTGCTCGAGCAGCGTCTCCCCCAGCGCTGCAATTACAGTGGAGACAGAAACGGAGTCAGGAATGAAGTAATGAGGAGCCGAGCAGGGGAGGCTCCCGTGATTCATCCCCAAAGCACGGCGAGTCATTAAAAAATACGTATGCCATCCAGTAATCACTAATTTTACACACCAACTAGAAGAAAAGAAGAAAAAAAAATGAAAATTATGTGCTTCAAGAAAGCTCTGCCTCTCTCGCTCTCTTCCTGAGGAAGCAGCTGGCTCCAGGGGACATGCATAGTTCCAAGCAGAGTGTCAAACCTGTCATCATAAATAATCCCAAGTATTGTCTCTGACAGCCAAAAGCCAAGTCAAGGAAGAGATCGGGCACTGTTAACTATGTCTGATCTGTATGCTGGATAGCTAATACAGGGGACCTACTCACCCCTCCTGAAATCACTCCGACATCATCAGCACCCCAAAGTACTCCTGAGGCCGTAGTGGATCACTTGTCTTATGAATTTAAATTTCCTGGGAGAGGCAAGAGAAAATCTAGGACATCAGAACAAAAGAAACTTTGCTCACGGCCTGATATTACAGAATCATTGTGATTCCCAACCTGGAATTCTGCGTGATGCCCTTGACGCCAGCTTCTGTGGACAGATCCATTCGTGTAGAAGCACTCTCTTCGCGCCTCGGGATTTCAGCCCCGCCATGGCACCGCTGTTCATCGTGTGACGTCATTTCTACCGCGCTCCTTCCGGAGGCCCCACTGCCAGCACCCATCAGGCGTCACCCAAGGTCGACCGCCGTCCCTCCTACGGGCTCCTCCGCTCGTCCTTCCAGTGACATCGGTGGTTTCTGCTAGCGGCTCCTCATACTTACTCATTGGGCTGCATTTCGATCGCCATCCTTTCCTCCGACTCTGCTCCCCTACTCCAGTTGCTGCTCCCCTAGTTCCTTGCGTATGGGTCACACGAACTTTCAGAGATCTTCTCCTCAGAGCTCCATTTCCCATTCTTTCCCCCTGGAACTACACATCCACTGTTTAGCATTGCTTCCTTTGAGCTTTGCATGATTCCTGAGCTTTAGGAAAAAGATTTGTCCTTATTACGTACAACCGAACCAAAATAATTTTCTTTACCGCTCTCCCTCACAAAAGACCTTGAGAGAGCCGACTACCCATTTTCCTTTGAATCCTCAGTGGTGTACACAGCGTTCGGCACAGATGGCTTGTACTGGCATTCAATAGCTCCTTTCTTCTCCTGTCCCCGTTTCTGGCTTTATCTTCCACCATGTATTTAATGGATTTGAGCAAAATCACACGCACCCAAGGTGCACTGAGAGGTTCCACTCTGTGACCTTTTGGCTTTATTCTTGCTGCACATTCCACGTGGAATGGCCTTTGCCTTCAGTCCTGTCTTCAGAGCCTAGCTATTTGTTGGATGTGAACCGCACAAAGGCTACACTACATTCTCTCCTTGGTGCTGCTGCAGTGCAGCCATAACTAAAAGAATTTCCTCCTCAGGGCCAACTTGTGCCAGTTCATGCCAACTCCCCTGTAGTGGCACAACCTTACTGCCCCTTCTTGCATAGCTGTTCATATAAGTGAATTATTCCTGCCATTACAACAGCAGCATTTAGAGGGGAAACTATGTCATTTAGTTCTATATAACTACAACCTTAAAATTGTGACATATATATATATATATATATATATATATATATATTCATGATCAATACAGACTTAGTTTACACGAACAAAATATTTGAACTTGATTGATTCTACTCGTATGCATGATACTTGGTGTATAAGCTGTCAAATGGAAGATTGATTTCAAGGAGTATAGTTTAAAAAGAAGGGCCATCCAGCTAGCTCAGCAGATTAAAGCACCTGCTTAGGCATATACAGGGGCTGGGGTTCGATCCCCCAACATGTGGTGCCAGCCCCGCTCCCAGGATGCACTGAGCCACTCACTGACACTGGACATGGTGGCACAAGTCTGTAAGCCCAGAGCTTTGGAGACGGAAAACAGGAGGATCACTACAAGTCTGATCTGTGTAGTGAGACCCTGTAGACCCTGTACTAAAATGCAAAAGAAAAAGAAAAGAAAAAGGCCCTAGACCTCCTCATAGGTGACACATTTTCCTCTCTTTCTAGGAGCCAGCAAAGGGCATTCATACATGCAGTGCTTCCTCCTCAGTTTAGAAACAGGCACTATTTCTTTTATGTCATATGTTAATGGGCTTGTACATTAAAATTATTCCGGACAATAATGATTTCTTTGTTAGCCATTCATCAAAATTCATGACATCTCCAAGATAGTTGTTGAGAAAATTTAGTGTTCGTTTTTCAACCCAAGGCCAAGGTTAAGAATTCACC
This sequence comes from Myocastor coypus, assembly GCA_004027025.1. Lineage (NCBI taxonomy): Eukaryota > Metazoa > Chordata > Mammalia > Rodentia > Myocastoridae > Myocastor > Myocastor coypus. Next base: position 7,799 of record PVJA010013364.1, read on the forward strand.
TGCTTTTGAATGTAATACACGTAGTTCACCTCCCTCCAGATATGGTTAAATTGGTGGGCAAAACCATTGCCCCTGTAGTTTTGGCTTAAGAAATAGAGTGGCAATTCTTATGTACCCTTTAACAGAAGTTTCAATTAATGGGTAATATTTGCTAAAACTACACTGGGAACTCCATGCTGTGTTGTGGTTTGGATTTTCAATGTATCCCAAGGACCTGTGTGTTAAACTTGGTCAGCACCCTGTGGCTGTACTGGAAGGTGATGGAACATTTAGGAGACTTCCATGGAAGATGATATTTGGCTTCTAGGCTCTCTCTCTCTCTCTCTCTCTCTCTCTCTCTCTCTCTCTCTCTCTCTCCCTCTCCATCCATCTCTCTCTCCCTCTCCCTCCATCTCTCTCTCCCTCTCTTTCTCTCTCTTCCTCCCTCCCTCCCTCCCTCCCTCTCTCTCCTTCTAGATGACTAAGAGAGCAGATTTACTATTCCCCTTCCTCCCCATCATGATGTGTGTAGCCTAGCAATGATCTAACTGGAATGAGATCAAGTGCCATAGATTAAAACTTCTGAAATCATGAGCAAAACTAAATCTTCCTCATCTATGTTAATTGCAGCATGCCATTTGTCACAGTAAAGAAAAGCTAACTAGCACATGGCCCCAGGGTGCTACTACTGGTACCTAAGCTTTTGCTAACACACATATGAGAGTAACCGAAAATTGAAAAACTGCATTCCAACAAGGTTAATGTTTTTTACATCTACGTTCTTACTTAAGTACTGTGTAACATAAAAATCTCCCCTCAGAAGTGGCTCTGACATTGAAAGTTGTTCAGACAGTATAAACAAACAGCAATTATATATTTTGACAATTTAAGGCAAATAACCTCTTCTGCAACTGGACTTAAACACTGGATTTCATATTCCATCATTAAGGGATTTCTTTCAAGTGAATCTCCCAATATTTTTGCCTTAAGTTAATTACAAGAAAATCACCAGAGCTTGGCTGTACCAAGCAAGAGTGATATCTATCACCTCTCTAATAGGCTCCTCAGAATCCTAGGTCAGGACGATGAACCCCTTCTCCAAAAATATCCCCATGGATCAATGAAAAAAACAGAGTGAAAGATTTTCAGAAACAAAGGATTTGAAGTATCAAAGCACTTAAGGCTCAGAAAAGGCTGTCACTGGGCCATTTTCAACATACATTTTTTTTTTCCCTCTGGCTTCCAGACAAATGCAACAGGATTTCCACATAGGAGTGGGTAGATACTGCTTTAGTCATCTTTTTTGTGCTGGTCAATGGAAAGATCCTGGGGGCAACTGCAATGTGCCTGGGCACGTAAACATTGCTGAAGGTTTCGCTACAAGTGGTTTTCACTCAAGGACTGTTGAGAGCAAGCAGACACGGTAGTCTGAGGGCCAACCCATGCAGGCCGTGGTGTGGCAGAGAAGAGATGCAGAGCTCGCTAAGTCCCAGCCCTATGAAGGACAGAGGACTGATTTTCTCCTCCAGGCCAATGAGGGAGAAGCAACATGAGGAAGGAATAGCAGGCCAAAGCCACCACATGAGCACGGCTGCGGTTTTTTTAGAAAGGCCAAGGATGAAAGAACATGCAGCTATTTGTATCCTCTGTGAGAAGCAAAGTGGCTTGACTGACATTTCACAGTGATAAAGGTAGTGAAACTGCGTTTAGAATTTAAGTCTTCTGAGTCTTTCTAGGCCTTCCAAAAACCCATTCCTTACCACATCCTGCAAGTGCAGTTAGCCTGAAGAGGATCCAAAGGAAGAACGTGAAGACTTTCAGTTTTCAGACTCCTCAGGATCCACTTCATGCACCTTCATCTGAGTCACTTACATCGTTCTGTGTTTCCAGAAAACCCCATTTGTTGCATGATGCGGTGGTGACAACCACCGCATCATAGAACCAAGGCTTTTCTAGCTCTCTGGTCACACTGCAAGCTCTTGAAAAGACAGATATCATCTCAGCTCTGGAATGCTTCATCTATGAGCACTGAACAGTTACTGGAGTAAGGAACAGACTCTTTATTCTGTGTAGCTACCACTTCAAAAAAAAGCGCAGACTTCCACTCAACACAGGACAGATCTTTCCACCAGGCTCTCTCAGAATCAGACAGGTAAACCAAAAAGTAACAAGGACTGTTTTGTGAGAAGACTTCAAACACAGGCTGGATAACCACCTGTCGAGGACACTGAAGAGACGATGACTGCTTTGAGTGGTCTCCAATTGACTTGAGTCTGCCTCTACTGCACTCTGGACTCTGGCTTCACCATTAAAAGAGTCTCTAGCACCACCTTCCTGTTACACGGGGTACTTGGGAAAGGTCTGGTATTTTCAGAGCTGGCTCGTGAACTTGCTGATCCTAATTAATACTGAAACTTTGCAGCAGATTGAAAGAATAGAACCCAAGAAATCCACAGCTGGAAAATGAGTTTCTATCTACCAGTGAGCTAATTAGGAAGAAAGGAGGACCCTGACATCCCGTGAGAAAGATTACAAGGGAACAATAAAACAGAATCGCGACATATAGCAGTACAAGAAAATACAGAACAATAACTATGAAAAGTGACCAGATATTTTAATTTATCTGAACTATCACACTGACCTCATGGAGAAGGCACCTTATGTAGAATAAACTGCAGCCTGGTAGAGTTGGCACAGCATTGCAGTGATTAAAAGGGCAGAATTCTTTTCCTTACCCGAGGCTGTGAAGCCCACTGTAATATACCATTTAATTATACAAGTTTAGGAATGCAAGTTCAGGCAGATCTCAAATGCAATAATAGGTGCTTTAATACCTATGGGAAAAACATGCTCTAACATGACGTGGTGGATACATTGGAAGGGAGATTGATGGCTCTGTATTTTTTCCCACCCTGGTTTGAGATGTACACCTGTATCATGTGGGTCATCTGTTCTATAAACTACAAAACACATGATCTCATTAGAATCCAAACCAAATGAGAAATGTTAGGGCACTGGAGTGCACAGGGAAGGTAGCATACACAGCACCGCATTGTACTTTTAAATATGATAGCTTGATTAAGCTGACCAGCGATGCTGTGGTTTTTATAAATGCCTCAGAGGCATAAGATGCCAACCAATTGTCATATTGCCAAGCTGTTGTCATGCTGTCAATAAACAAGAGTCAGGATGAGAGTCCACATTGCCTTGTTTTCCAAGCCTATGTTTTTTTGTTTTTTGTTTTCCTAAAGAACCAGTCCACCTCAGCCTTTCATACCTCTGTAAATAAGCTTAATTTTGCCTCAGTTACTTTATCTTCCTGGATCATAGATCATGTCTAAGGTCTCTTTTAGTTCTAGATATTTCTCTGATACAAATGTTAGCGCAAGAAAATAAACTTTTGTATGCATTATGTCAGAAAAATAATATGAAATGCAAGCATGCATACATTCAGGGGATAGCATGCTTTCTTATCTGCTTCATCCTGTACAGCACTGATCTAGGTTTTTCTCAATGTTGGCAATGTCTGAGGGCTCGCAGAAGAAGAGCGGCACATTCCCAGTTCCTTTATGCCCATATGGGCAAACTGAAAGTAGGCATCTGTGTGCAGGGTTTGTAAACAGCTGCAGCATAAACAGGCATCATCCCAAACACAAGCAGGAGGCAGCCACAGTGGAAAGACAGGAGTCACCGGGGATGGGTTCATCTCTGCTCTGTGTCCTAGAAACGAACGCCATTTCTTATGTCTGAACCAACAGGTCTTCTATAATTTCTCAAGGAGAAGGAAAGCTCTTTTCTTGAAGGCACCAGAGCATGGTGGGAAGCAGTCCCACCCACACAGGCATCACGAAAACCAACAGTTTTTAATTTATAAAGACTTCAATAAGGCAACAGCACATTCAAGTGCACCCTGGTCTCTTTATAAAGTTTAAACACAATTATCGTACTGCCTTCCCTATATGAGTGTGTGTGTGTGTGTGTGTTTCCGTTGAAACAATAAAGATACAAAGACCTTATAGATTCTGATACCCCAGAGAACCAGAGCTGATATGTTAATTATAAAATTCTAGTCAAAATACCACATGACATTTTCAATTCTGTAGGTTCATTTAGGTTACAGATAAGACTTCTGTTGCTCACTTCCTATTTTGTTTGTTTTGCATAGCATTATACTAGGGAAAGTATGATTCTGGTGATTCTGGTGTATAGATGTGTTAGCCCAGGTAGAGCTGGCCTGCGCTGGGACCACTAGTATATTTATTACCCTGCCTGCTTCATTCTCCATATTTGTAACATGAAAATAATAGCACAACGAGGGCACTGGTAGACTTCATAGTGTCATATCTAAAGAGTCTCAAATAGCTTCTGGGCCACAATGGCGTTTGTTTGTTTGTTTGTTTGTTTGTTTGTTTTTGTATTTGTATTTAGTGCAGGGTCTACAGGGTCTCACTACCTAGATCAGACTCGTAGCGATCCACCTGTGTTCAGCCTCCGCAGCCCTGGGATTACAGGCTTGTGCCACCACACCCAGTCTCAGTCATAATCTCAGTGCACCCCAGGGCCAGAGAGCTGGCATGGTATGCTGATGGTTGAACCCCGGCCACCGCACTCTGCCTAAGCAGGTGCTTTAGTACGCTGAGCTCTCTGGCCAGCTCAACACAACAGCTTTTAATACGTTATAGTAGCTACTATAATTATTTACCATCCCATTCAAATGACCAATGAGCAGTCAGGTCCCTGATTTGCAATGCCAGCCCCTGCCATTCCAGCCATGGTGCCATCTTCTGTGGGGATCAACTGGAGGGTGCTATCACAGTTGGTGCAGCAGGGCCCAAGAGCACTACAGCTGCACACGTGGCACTACCCATGGTCACTGTCTGAGACCCTCTGCTGCTGCTCAGTGGCTGAACAAGGGAACTGCATGGCTTTGGGGCCTGGGAGGGCTATTGGGGAATTCTATGAAGCAATGCCAGCAAACCTTTCTGAAAATTTCCTCTTTAGAAGCAAAAATGTACAAAAGCATGTGAGGTTAAATACTGAGTTTTCGTTCAAAGCTCCTGTTACTGTTTCTGGTGTCCTTTCCCACAAAGTATGATGTCTGGCAAATTGCCTGCACTTTATTTCTCCACCATAATATTGTCATCTTTTCAAAACTGTGTTTAGGACAGGGCCTACAGGGTCTCACTACACAGACCAGGCTCGTAGAGATCCTCCTGTTTTCAGCCACCCAGGTACTGGGATTACAGGCAGGCATCACCGTGCCCAGGCTCAGTCAGCAGCTTAGTGCACCCCGTGGGCCAGGATGGACCCTGGGGATGGAACCTCCATCTGTGCATCTGCCTAAGCAATGTTATTGTTTTTTTGTTTTTGGGGGTTTTTTTAGAATTTTTATTTATTTATTTCTTTATTTTTTATTTATTTATTTTTCTTCTTTCAGAACTTTTGTTTGTTTATTTATTTATTTTTATGGCTGGCTCAGCCTGCCCTCAGGGCAGGGCTGGGGCAGCATGTGGTACCAGGGATCTAACCGCGGTCCCTGCAGCCACATAAGCTTTCCTAAGCAGGCACTTTAGACCACTGAGCCATCCTGCCGGGCCCCAACGTTATTGTTTTTTAAGGTGTACCCAAGTATAGAGATTTAGTGCTAAGAGATGCCTGGAAGATCATCGCTAAAGTGTTTTTTTACTGCTCTGCAGATGGTAAAGGCGAGAAATATTCAGGGAGGTGAAAATACATTCAATGGTAAGAAGCTCATTTATGAAAAATTGGAGCTTCAACCCCGGATTTACCATACACTCAGCCAATGCTTCACTTCTTAAATATTTCTAGTTCTCTGCATCCTGATGACATAAGGAAAGGAAAATCAAAGATTTCTAGAATGTGTATATTTAAGTCAATTAAAAACTTTCTTCCCTGCTGCCCCAGTAGCAAGTTCTGCTTTCAGCCCTGCTACCAGGGATCCTGACTCAGTCTTGCAAGACCCAGAGCCAGGGGTTTGAGCCAGGCACTTGAGACTTCTCCTTAGCTCTCCAAGCTTAGCCTTCTTCTCATTCGTTCTCGTTTGTTGAATAACAATACTTTGAAAGAATCTAAACACATCTTAATTAACTGTACTTTTCCTACAATCAACAAGAAGTAACAAGTCCTGAATTCTGATGCTCTGCCAGGCTTCCTTCAACCTCCACACCACACCTGAGGATAGGTTACCGTGGAAACATGCCCCACACAGCCTAAGGGTTCACCCTCCCCTGCTGAGCTCCCCTCTTTTCAGTTATATTCCAACTGGTGTAGTGGATAAGGTTTCTTCTTTCTAAGGGCATCTGGGTCACTGAGTATTGCTACAAGCCTCATAGAAAGCAGTCTAGAGTTAGAAACAACAACAATAATAAAAAGTAGTACCTGACTGATTACTAAGAGATAGTCCAGAAAAATATGGGGAGGGAAAGCCACAACCAGTGACCTAGGGACCTCAGAGAATTGTAAGAAATATATGTTTAGATTGCATTTTGACAGGAGAAAAAAAAAAAAAAAAAGCATTCAACTTAAAACCCAGATTATTAGAGTAATAATCTTTCAATTCACTTTTTCGTTTTCCCCCAAATCTTCTTGCCCTCGTATTTTAAATCTTGTTTTATGCACTTTTCTTTTAAAAAAAAAGATACCGAAGATGTTGAGGGAGAGAGCCTTTTAAGACAGTTAATTCAAAACAAATGTAGGGGTCAGTCGTGTACCTCAGTGGCAACAGTGTTGGCCTGCCAATGCGTGAGGTCTTGAGTTTGATTTCTGGTACAAAAAAAAAATTTAAGATTTAATCGCCTTTTCTCAGCTGTTGTATTTGGTGATGGGAAATGCGTGAAATTAAAGGACTCTTCCTATAAAATGAATAGGAAAACCGAATTCGTCAGGTTAAAGAAAACATTTGAAGAATGACCAGAGCAAATTTCCAAGTACTTGCGTTCTTAGAGAGCCAAATTCTCCAGCTTCCTAGGTTTGGGGTTTACATTCCAGAGAAATAAAAGCTCTTCAGTAAGGAACCACTTTGTCTCTCTGATACTAAGTCTCTAACTTAGATGTCATTTGTGTTTCAGAACCCTACCAGCATGTCACTAAAAGCCAGACACGCTATCCACATGGAATGCTGAGTCTGTAGTATTGATGAATCCTCTCTTTATTCAGAAAAGCGGCCTCTCCTAGAACCTGCAGGAGGTACCCAGGCACTAAGAACAGGCTGACTGTAGATAAATTTGGGGCTAGTGCTCAGGCGTTCTCCAGCAGAGATGGGATCTGCCCTCTGGAGGAATTTCTAAGCAACAACCTCCTAAGACGTTTTTTTCTCATTTAAATATAACCTCTTGGCAACCAAATATTTATTTGGAAGAAACAGGGAGTGGCCCTGTCCAATCAGGCACCTGGGTTCAGTCCATTATTCAAAAATAACAGGATTGAGGCATCTAGGAACGCCTCCCTGTAGAGCTTTGCCAAGAAATAGCTCAGCAAACCCCCACCATCCACCCAGTCTTGTCAACACTCCTCCTCCCTTGGCATTATGACTGAGCGGACAGCACCACACCCAAGATCAAATCCAGGGCATTCTTGGCCCAGATCTCTAGAGGCAAGTCAGGGTGTACATGACAAAGCCTTAGCCTGGGACCTTGTGCACAGTAGCATGTACTATGACTTGATCTTTGCTGAAGACGGTTGGTCCATCAGCCCCAAGGTAGTCTAGTGTTTCAGAGTTTATTTCCATTCAAGAAAATCTCAAACAGCTGGGCATGGTGGCGCACACCTGTAATCCCAGCACTTGGGAGGCTGAGGCAGGAGGATTGGTGCGAGTTCGAGACCAGCTTTGGCTATAGAAATGAGCTTAAGGCCAGCCTGAACTGCATAGTGAGACCCTGTCTCAAAAAAACAAAGACCAAAAAAAAAAAAAAAAAAAAAAAAAAAAAAAAAAAAAAAAAAAAAAAAAAAAAAAAAAAAAAAAAAAAAAAAAAAAAAAAAAAAAAAAAAAAAAAATCTCAAACAACTCTTCTCCACTGGATTTAGATACCATGAGTGTTTCCAAAATAGGGTGATAAATAGAATTTTGTATCTATCCACTCCATTCTATGCCAGAATCATGCATCCAGTGCTTCTGACCAGGACTGACTCAAAGACCTGTCTACACTGACTCAGTGGTCCAAGCCATCGCTCATACTGTTCCTTCTGGTAATTTACTCAGCAATCCCTGAGCCCGGAGCAAGGTGTCTGTCATGGGCTGACACTGTACTTCTAGTTGTCAAAACACAATGTTGTATAGAGCCACCAGGCTTTAAAATCTTTTTAGATTCCCATCAGCCTATCCCAATAAACAAAACATTCCACTCCATGCTACGGGAACATGCTCTGCGTTCTCTGTCTATCCAGTCTCTCTGTCTTCCAGTTACCCAGGAGACCAGTCATAGTTTCCTAAGCAACTTTGCACACTTTTGTATTTCTACCTCTTTGTCGTACTTTGCCCCCAGTCTATGAGTTGCCTTATTCTTTTTATCAAAATTCATCAGTCTCTTCTCTGCTTTGCAAAAATTCCCTCCCCTAAATATATATCAGCTAGTACAACTTCCCATAGTATATTGCTTCCATATCTGTTAAAACTTTTCATATTATATCTTATATGAAAATTAGCCATCTACATATTTAGTCTTTTCTTCTCCAATTAGATCTCAAGCTATTTCAGGGCAGGACCAATATTTGTTCTACCTTCTTTTCACAAAAGGGATGAGTAAGGTGTTGCTGTTAATTTATGAATAATTATATTAAAACCATCACAACTAAACGTTTTCTGGGATTAAGTTCAGCAAAATCCAACCGGCCATAGATGAGAAAGCAAATAATGGCAGTAATTATATTGAAATAGTTGAAATAATATATTAACAATAAAGATTTATTTTAAAAATCAATTGCCTAATATTCTTATATATAAATTCTGTTCTGTGTTAGGACTACTTTCTTATGGTTCTCAAATGATAAAAAGCAACCACAGTGTATTAGGTTCTTATATGGACAATAATTTTTTTACAAACTGGGCATGGTGGCACACACCTGTAATCCCAGCACTTGAGAGGTTGAGATAGGAAGATCTTGAGAGTTGGAGACCAGCCTGGGCTACAAAGTAAACTCAAGGCCTGTGTGGACTGTAGAGCAAGACCATGCCAAAGAGAGAGAGAGAGAGAGAGAGAGAGAGAGAAGGAAAAAAGAGAGAGAGAAAGAGAGATCACTTTTTTATATGCACATGTAGAATCATCTTTCTTAGGCACCGCTCCTCCAGGGTCCTGGTTGAGCATAGCTCTTGTTCCTGTGGGCATTTTTATGTGCCTGTGCTTTCCTGTTCATGGGAAAACCCTTTACTTCCTTTCTTTGAGGCTGAATGCTCCAGAGAATCCCACCAAGTTCACGTCCCCATCACAGCACTGGCTCCCACTCGTTCTTAGTTTGTCCTTGAGTGCAAGGTTTCACATTGGACAAACGGAGAATTTATAGGACAGAGCTGTACCCGTGTCTTTCCTACTCTGAGATGTAGTGACTTCTATGCAATGCTCTCATTGACAGATGTAGCGTAACCACCATATTTCAACGAGAAGCAGAGCAGATGGGAAAGCGAGAGGAAGTTAGTACCTGTGGAGCACGTAGAGCCCTCGCCAGCTTTGCGCTGCTCTCCACTCTCCCCTAATTCTCACAGCCCTGAGACACAGATATTAGTCATCCCTTTTCATACAGGACAACACAGTCTTGTAGAAGGTTTACATCAAAGCCAAGCCAACTACAAATCTGAGATTGGACCTGTGGTTTGCAGAATCCTAAACAATATGAAATCTCAACATATGAAACTGCTCACTCTCCTCCACCTTTGGGAGCTGGTACAATCCACAATCCCTTCTCTTTTTCTGTGGATCTATTAGTTGGGATTAGGTTTGGCTGACTGTAATAGATAAACCTACACTAATGACCAGCTACACATCACTTACCTTGTTAGAAGGTGGGCAGTAGAGGAGTGGAATGGCAGCTCCATGATATCCTTAGGGGGCAAGAATCTCAAAGTACCCAATGTACCATGCAGAGGTATGATCCTTACATACCGGAGCCATGGTGGCTGAGCATTACAACCACATTAAGGTGAAGGAGGACATGAGAAGGGGCAGAGAACGCATGAGGAGCCGTTCCAGAACACTCTGCCACTTCTCGTGCTCACATTTAATTAGAACTTAGTCAAATGGACAGATTTGTCTGCAACAGAGCCCAAGGGAGAGAGTGACTACTTAATTTGAATAAATGGCGTCCTCAGTAACCGAGTAATCCTGTCAGAAGGAAACATGGGAATAGAAGAGTTACTAGGAAAAAATGCAACACACGTGTTCTGCAGGCATTTCCCCTACTCTGATGGCAAATTGAAAACCACAAAGAGAATTTTCAGGATTTCCAATATAGGAGAAAGTTGGAAAGTGAAGATTGGATCTTTTTACTTATTTATAAAACCCTCTCCAAAGAAGACAGCCATTGTTTTTTTCTTATTTAAGGGGAAAGTGGCTCTGGCAAACATGTCCTGCCACTTGAGCTTGATGCCACCTTGCAAAAGATGGCACTTACTTTATGCCACTGGCCAGCTGCACTGACAGCCACATCAAGGTCTTGTGTCCATCGCCCTGTAGAAATCACGGCCAACCTCCGTACCCACGTGCAGATCGAAATACAAGTGCAGCTCTACCACAAAGAAGGCCACTGCATGGCTGCTCAAATGCTAAAGCTTCATTTTAGATTCAGAGTTTACAAATTTTGCAGAAAGATCTTTGACACTTTATCATTCTCGGAGGTATGTGTTGATATTGCCTGTCTATTAGGTAATTCAGCACTGTCTATGATTTTTCTTTTTCTTTTTTTTTTTCTTTGTTGTTGTTGTTGCTTCTAGAACCTTCCTATCTTGAGCCCTATGGAGAAATAACTCCCTTAATTAGTAATTAATTTTAAAAAATAAAATATTTTATCTATGTTATTTCTGAAAGAATTTAGACAGGAAAGGGGTAAGAAATAAGGAAGTTACTCCTTAAGAAATGAAATAATCTAGGGATGGCAGTATAGCTCAGTGGACTAAGTGCTTGTTTAGGGAAGCGCAGGGACCAGATTTTGGGTCTTGGCCCCTCTAAAGCACGCTGAGCCTGAGCCGGCGATAGAGTCCGGGAACGGTGGTGCATGCCTGTAATTCCAGCTCTTGGGAGTCAGGAAACAGGAAGATCACTATGAGAGTCTAAGCTATGTAGTGATACCCTGTACAAAAAAAAAAAAAAAAAAAAAAAAAAAAAAAAAAAAAAAAAAGATCAAGTGCAATAACCTGGATCCATGTTAGATATTTGCCTCCTCTACTTTCTTCTCAATGATATTTCCTTGGTTTGTGTTTAAACACATAATCTTTATCAAGGGGGCAAGCCCACTACTAGATCGCTAATTCTAGTAGTCAGACACACCTCAGTGAAGAAAAATGTGACCTCCCTTATACATACTGAGAATATTTAATGAAGGAAATATATATATATATATATATATATATATTCTTACAATTAGGAAATATATTAAAAAGAAATGTAACTACAGGGTGGCTCCAGAGATGTTGACTAACAAGAGCAGAACAGAAACAAAGGAGAAAAGAGATCAGCCGAACTTAGAAGGGTAGGCCAAACACCAGCTCCTATCTCTCTTCTACTCCGCGGTTCTTTAGAGCTGCGGAGGCGATGCACAGGCGCTCCAATTCCCTTATGGAAATCAAACACTTCCCAAGCAAACATTGCCACTGGCTGCTGTGCTCCCTGGGCTATGGAGTTAGGTTCCTCACTTTAAAGAAGCCGAGCTAGTAAGAAATCACTAAGATGCTAATCAACTATCGATTCACCTAAGAGGTTCTACAATCACCTGTTTTTTAACTTTTATTTACCTCTCTATTTTTCATACAGGGTCTTGCTAAGTGGTTTGGACTTAGGACCTTCCTGTCTCAGTGTTCTCAGCATTAGGATTGCTGGTGTGCACCACCGTGTCCAGTTCTGGGGCCACCATGATGCCTCTGGGGTTCTGAGCCTGCATGGCATGGAGTACTGGGGATCAAACTCGGGGGGACCTTGGTCTTGTCCGACAAGTGCCTATGCTGCCATGCGGTCTCCCCAGCCCTACCATCACCTAATTTTACACTTTCACTTTGTTGGAGAGCAAACTGAGGCTCTGGAAGAGGGGGTAACAGGGTAAACAGGAAGAACAATTGTGACCAGAAATTAATATTTTTTTAAATTTCAAACCAGAACTCAAGCCTGTGTGTTCCATTTTCAGGTAGATGGCTTTTTTTAGTTAGGATTAAAATTTTCAGGTCCAATTTATCAGACTGAATGAGGTAAAAAGACAGTGTTTTCTAGTCACTGCCCTCCTCTGTAAGCCCATGTTCATTTCAAACACACCTCAACCCCCCTGCTGCCTCTGTTTGTAAGGCTGAAACACTGTAAGCGTTCACGCAAACTTTACAGATTTCTTTACGGTCAAAGCCCCTCAGAATCGAGATCTGCTTCTGACTTTAATCCTTCAAATCACTTCATTATCTCTGATAAAACCCTGTTTATATAATGCTTTTCTCTCAAGAAATCCAGTGTGATTTAGGGACATTATCTTATTACACAATAAGTAATTATCCTGAGAGATAAGTGGTCAATTTTATTCATTGCAAACACTGAATCAGAAGCACTGCTCAGCAGTTCCAGCAATGGGCTCACAGACTGCAGCCAGGGCTTGCAAACCAGAGTTAAACATGAATCTCCCCACTCTGTGAAAGTCAGCAGGAGCAATCTATTAAGCAGAATTATTTAGCTCTTTACAAACAGCTGTCACTTACTGATACCCAAATACACAACTTGCCTCTACTTCAGGCACCATCAAACCCAGTGCAGGAAGTGAACTTAAGTCACAGTGGTCTATTTACATTTTCCCAGAGGTTAAGGCTAACCTCTTTTTTAAAATATTTTCTTTCCCTTTCCTGAAGTACTCTCTCCTTCACCTTCAACTCATCCTTATGATACTAGCAACAAGATTTCCTCCTTAGATAAATCTTTTCCTATCTGTCTTCCTCAAACTTAGTATAAAATCTGCTAATGAAACCTCTCACATTCTCCAAGATGGCCTCCAACCACGCCTGCTTCCTAATCTTCCTGCCCTGGTACCCTTGAGTGTGGGCTGGATTTAGGGATTTGCTCCTAGGAAACAGGCTACTACAGAGAAGATGAAATGACCCTTCCAGGAGTGGGTTCCCAGGAGCCTCGCTCCCGCACTACTGTCTTTCTTTGTCTGATTCTCTCACCTGGCTTTCTCTACGAAGCCAGCAGCCACGTCCTCAGTGGCTTTATGTAAAGCCCCACCTGGCAGGCACGCTTATCTCTGGTGGCCACCATCTAGACCTGCCTCTGAGTGAGTGAGTGAGTGACTGACTGACTGACTGATCTTCACCGTGGGGCCTTGAGAAGCCAGAGCTCCACAAGTGCCTTCATGGCAGTGTTGCGAGAGGACCCAGCCAAGTCCCACACATTCCTGACAGACCCTGAAACAGAGAGGAAATGTGGATGTCTTCATAGCAATGGCTCGGCCACATACACTGCCTTCTAAACTTTTGTCCATTCTCATAATTTCTTGTTTCTCAGGGTGACCAGTGGATTATGGTCTGTTTGACCCTTGATGGTGAGCTCTGCATCGGAAACTCAGAGAGTCAGAAACTGATTCTGTCATCACAGTGCCCAGCCTGGCATCTGGCTCATGCAAGCATTCATGGCACTTCAGGTGAATGCCCCTCCCTTTGTTCTCCAGAGCCTGCTGGGCATCCCAAATAATTAGCAGGAAACACATCCTCCAGTCTCGGATGGCCGGGCCCTGCACCCTCCCTCTCTGACACCAGGAAAACCGAGTCCCATCTTCCCCTACCGGAGAGTCCTCTGCTTCTAAGTCCCACACCCCTACCCTCTTTCTCACTCCTGCAGCTTCGACCTTTTCTCTTCCGCTTTCTCCAATCCATCGCTTCACTTGATCTTAGCCAAAAGGCCAAGAAGCGACTCAAGCCACCTCCTCTACAGTTACTGTGGTTGCCTTTCTGAGCGAAGGAGCGACAATTTTCTCCCACTCCCCCACCAAAACCTGGAATGTCCTAATACGATGGAAATCCACACATCTCTCACTTTCCCATTTAAGGTAATTCAGAAGCTTCGACGTCATGTTCCTCAGATGGTTGGCGGGAGTCGCCATGACTACGTTCATCAGCCATTTGTCTAGTTACGCCTGGGACATTCTATTCTTCCCTATTTTCCTTGCAAGTCCTACTCACCTTATAACAGCTTGCTCCGATTTGGTCTCTTTCATAAGACCTTCTCTCTCTTCTGACAGAAATTCTCCTTCTCCTATGCTCCTGACACCTATGGCTTTCCCCTGCAGCCATAAGCAAAGCTGACCTTAGGCTGAAGTACATGGATGTAGGCATCGGCCTCCCTATAGCTCTGTGAATGCTCGTAGTAGCTTCGTCCTGTCACTCTCGCATGCACAATGCCTGCTGTAGAGCCAGGCCCAGAAGAACTCACTGGAGGTCGTCAACTCACTGTTTGGGAACAAGAGACATTTGGAAAGCTAGCCATCATTTTCAAAATGCCTCTGGAAGACAGACACAATTATTAATCAGTGGCTTCTTTTTAAAAAAAGACCACAAGCTACCTGTGAAGCCAAGAAAAAGATGTGATTGAAAGAAAATATATCAGTATGTTTAATCCTCCACGTTTAGGAAAACAAAAACATGTCAGCTTCCACCAGACCTTTTTGCCTTAATTAGACGTTATCCAGATTCTTTTGAAGCACTCAATTTTACGGTCAAGTCAACAAAAAGTACCCAGCACCCCTCGCGTCTCCCTCTTTTGCTTTCCCAGTTCTGGCGTTATGCAACCCTTGGGGGTGGGATCTGCTTCGGCTATTTGCTCTGCGCTCGTAATTAGATTGTCTAGACAGGAGATGTTGCTGGAGCAATAGGAAAATATTTTACAAGGTGTTCCACAGAACCACACTTATAACAGTGATTAGAACACACTGACAGACGCGAAGCCAGCAGAATCCACCTGGGCCTCAAGTATAGTTTATCTAGAGTAGAGGCCCTTTGAAGCTCTCCCCTGAGAAAGAGCTGCCAAATTAGAACTCTGGGGGCAGGGAGAAGCTCTCTGGCTCGCAGATCCCGAGGAACAAGCTGGGACCATGGAGTCCTGCGTGGAAGGCCGTCTTCCATAAAGAGGACACGGTAGAACCCCAGGAAGCGGGCTCCCCGGTCTCACTTCTACCGCAGGTATATCCCTACTGCTTTGCAAAATGAGAAAGTAAACAGCACAGAAAGACAGACCTATGCGCCCCGCTTATTTTCACAAGAAAATGTTATCTCAGCCTGACCTCCCAATTTCTGTTGGCATAGCCTTGTGACAGCAACAATATTTTTCCAATAACAAATCCCTTTAGATATATTTTTCATGAGAGAAATTGATTAGGTAAAATCATTTTGTTCTGTAAACGGGATGGCTGTTAGAAAATTTCTGCGGTGGTAGAGTACCACGCAAATAGAGTTTGAGTCTGGAGAAATCATCCTTAGTGATGCTATAAATTCATCCAGAAGACATTGAGCAAGGAGACAAGACTTGGGGACACAGCAGGAAAGTGGGTCTGGACTCAAGCATCTGCACCCTAAAATAGTGTCTTTCTATGATATTCACTTGTTTTACTCATATAAATGCTTACTATGTACAAGATATTATTCTAAGTATTTTACACCAATTATTCAATAGCACCCTCAATATGGACCCAAGAGATAAATTGTACTCTCGCCTTTCCAACAAGGGGACTAAGGCATGAGTTAAGTAATTTACATGAAGCTATCGGGAGATGGGTCTTGACCAGACTAGCTGGACTTTAGAATTCGCTTTTCCTATTCCTCTTCTGTGTTAGAGTTTGGATGAGAGCAGAGGGTGTGGTGGCGCATGCCTGTAATCCCAGCACTTGGGAGGCTGAAGCAGGAGGATCAGTGTGAGTTGGAGACCAGCATGGGCTACAAACCAGCCTCAACTGCATAGTGAGACCCTGTCTCAAAAGGGAAAAAAAAAAAAAAATAGAACAAAACAGAGGAAGCTGGGCATGGTGGCCCATGCCTGTAATCCCAGCACTCGGGAGGCTGAGGCAGGAGGATCGGTGCGAGTTCGAGACCAGCCTAGGCTACAAAAGTGAGCTCAAGGCCAGCCTCAACTGCATAGCGAGACCCTGTCTCAAAAAGACAAAAAAAAAAAAAACAGAGGAACCATTCACCCTCAGTCATGCCAATATTTATGAGGACAGGTAAGAATTTAGATGCCTGACAAAGGATTTGAACCTGAGGCTCACAGCTTCAGGTGCTGCCCCTGCCTGTCTGCATCTGGGAGTGGGAGAATCCACTCACAACTCAGAATCTCCTGTTTTCCATTGTCATATCCTGTGAGCGCATACATAAGTGTGAGAAAAGTATATGTGAATGCTCTAGAACTGTCAAAATAAAAATGTACTTTTACTTTAGGGCTTTCCAATTTATGAAGCAGTGTCACATGTAAAATTTAAAAATACAATAACCGTATGAGCTAGGGTTGGTGAGTGTTTCATTATTCATATGCTATAGATTTGAAATTGGGACTCACAAGAAATAAAGCGATTTGTCCTAACTCATGTAGCAAGGAAATGATGTGGTTTATGTTAGTCATGGCTTCTCCTTTATAGTAGTTAGTCAACATAGAAGCCTATTCTCTCCTTCCTTCCTCTGCTTTTCTTGAAGGCTACAGACACAATAGAATTATGGAAATGATCTCTTAATTAAAAACTGGGCATGAATCCAATTATATTCGAAATAAGATTTAGGGTTTCCAACCCAGATAAGAAATGATAACACAAGACGTGTACAGCACCTGCTTACCCTGGAGGATAAGCCAGACCTTGTACTCTTTCCTGGTTTTGTTTGTGGTGAATGCTCTAATCTAAAGAATCTACCTTCATCTCATAAATAAATGATCCACAGCCTTCAGCTGTCTCTTACCATCACCATTCCCTTCACATGAAGCCAAGGGCAAACCAAAGAAAAACAAAACAACTGCTTTGTAAGTACCAGGACATGGGGTAGGTTGGCACACGCTCTGCCAAGTTCTAACAGTCAGAAGTGAAGTGAATCTAACAACAGAATTATCTTTACCCAGAGGCACAAAGAGAAAGAGAAGACAGAGCCAAAAATAATAAACAGGTAGGGAAAAAATAGAAACAAGAGGAAAGAGAGTGAAAGGAAAATAAAAAAGAGAGACAGAAGAATGGAAAAAGAAGGGCATGGGAGGACAGGAGAGACAGACACAGAAATGGATGGACACACAGACAGACTGGCAGAGAATGCTGTCTGTCCATAGAAAGCAGCAGTACCCAAGAAGTCAAATAACAGGTGGGAAACCCAGCTCTAACGCCCAGCACCTAGTGGTGCCTGAATGCCACGATACCTCTCAGATTCCCCACCTATGAACTAAGTCAGTGAGCTCTGGTGTCTCCAGAGCGTTGAAGGTCAGATGGCACAGGGCAGGTACAGGCTCTTGGCAGTGATGGCACTTCCACCTTCAGCCAACAGGTGCCCGTGTGAAGTCACGGTGTTTTCTCCTAACAAAGGAACTTGCTCAGACCTTGCCCAGACTCTGGCGCTGTGTCTGTCTGCCATTGTTTCACAGCTGATCTTCCCGCAACTCCTACTCTTCCCAACCTACCTGTGACCTGCTGCTGCCTGACCTCTGACCTTAGGGTGGTGACCTCATGCCTGAGGAGGGCCAATTCAGTTGGAAGGAAAGATAGCAATCAAATTAACAGGTTCAGTCCCATGTTAACAAAAGCTTTAACTTGAAAGAGAAATCCAGACTTGTTAATACCTGAGAGCCATGAGGCGCCTCCCAAGGTACCTTCACATGAAGGTTACGTGCTTGGAGCCAGGGCAGACTCGCCATGTCACTTTTTTAATAGATGATGAAACAGAGATTGTGGCTATAAAACGGGACCCGAAGCCCTGGATTTTACTGATTTGCTAAAAATCCTTGTTCTAACGTGGAATAACTGCCCTTCACCACGCCACACTTGCACCCCACACAGAGCCTTTACTGATCTGCAGTGTGCCACCTGCCGGCATGGGCATCCTCACTGGAACCATGAGGTGCAGAGTCAGGTGACACCACCTCAGGGAATTAGGAGGGCTGGAGCTACGGCGGTGCCCAGTGGTGATAATTGGATGATTCGTGGAAAATTAAATAAAATATTCCGTAAGAATGTGAGATGTGTGTGGTGAAACTAAAGGAAGCTAGGAAACAGGAAGGAACAACTTGGGAGTGGTAGAAGATGAAGATTTCTGTCTTTCGAAGTGAGGTTTAGGGCTGGGGAGATAGTTCAGGGGAATAAGTGCTTGCCTGGAAAGCACAAGGTCCTGAGTTCTATCCTTGCTACCGAAAATAAAATAAAATAAAATAAAATAAAACAAAATAAAATAAAATAAAATGAATAGTGAGGTTTAATGCACACTATTTAAGATAGTGCTTGAAGTAAAACTATTATTCAAGCAAGTAACCATTAATGTGATTAATAGTGATCCTTATAAACAATTGTTTTTTTCTGTGTTAGGCACTGGATTCAAGACCTTTTCAATGAGCTGCACACCCAGTCCTTCCTCTGTTTTATTTTTTTAATACATGTTTGAGACAAGGATTCATTAAGTCACTAAGTTGGTGGGGCTGAGGTCAATCTTGTGACTTTGCCCCCCAAAATACGAGCATTACAGACATGCAGTGCCATCCTGACCGGCAATTTTTTATAAGTGAATGTCAAAGTAGAAAATAAAGATAAGGAAAGTGCCATTTTCCATGCAAATGGGCTTCTCTTAGGGGCTTATAATATGGAGAACAGACAGCACTATCTCCGCTGTGCTAAGTGACAGTGGCAGTTACTGGGAGAATAGATAGAATAGATAGCAGCCTACAAGCCCGTAGTGGATGACAAACCCACTCACTGGAAACCAAAGTCAAAGTAGGTGACATGTTAATATATTTTTAAATCATTTTATCAAAAAGTCAAGGTGGCAGAAGACCCTTTTGTAGAAACATATATAAATGGAGTCATCTTACTAATTGGAAGTAAAAAGTGCCCAGGGTGAATTACAGAAAAAAGTTTAATAATATTTAGCATGCAAACACACATTAAAAACAAAGAGATTCAGCAAGGTTAAAATGGGCCAGCCAAATAGCTCAACAGACTGAGGCTCCTGCAAGCAGGCGCAGGGGCCAAGGGCTCCATCTCTGGGCCTGCAGTGCCAGCCCCACCGCCAGGGCGCACTGAGACAGCAATTGAGAGGGGACATGGTGGTGCGCGCCTGCAATTCCAGCTTTTGGGAAGCTGTGAACAAGCGGACCACTACAAATCAGATGGAGCAGTGAAATCCTGAGCACCCCGTAGACTCTTGCCTTAAAAAACTACAAAATAATTTTAGTTTAAAAAAAAGTAGAAGCTGGGTGTGGTGGCGCATGCCTGAAATCCCAGCACTTGAGAGGCTGAGGCAGGAGGATTGGTATGAGTTCAAGACCAGCCTGGGCTACCAAAGTGAGCTCAAGGCCAGCCTGAACTACATAGCAAGACCCTGTCTCAAAAAGACAAAAGAAAAAAAAAAAAAAAAAAAGACAGTTTAGGAGCTGGAGAGATAGCTCAGTAGAATAAGCACTTGCCTGGCAAGCACAAGGGCTAGAGTTCAATCCCCAGTTCTGTAATAGTAATCATCATCATCATCATCCTCATCATCAGAAAGTTTAAAGTACAAAACTTCTCCAAAAAAATTTTTTACAAATAAAGACTGTAATACCCAGCAAACATGTTGTGCTGGTTGATGCATTGTGTCAACTTGAGAAGCGGAGAAGTTGCAGTGACTCAGCAGGGAGCCCACGTTCTTACTTGGTAAACACGCTCGCTTTGCGCAAGAGGACAGCATGGATGTCGTGTCAGCTCTACACCTCCAGCCCAGCGCAGCCTGCTGAAGACGTAGGGAAAGGAGAGAGGCAGCGGCTGCTGCTCCTCGCTTTGCCCTCTGTTTTCTGCAGCCGTGAACTGCTGCCCTCTTCCATGGGCTGCTCTGGCTCACAAACAGTTGAGTAAGCCCTGAAACTCCTCAAACTGTGAGCTGAATAAACCTGTGCATCCTTCATTTTGGACACTGGGTATTTTGTTCAAGCAACAAGAGAAAAGTAACTGAGATACATGACATTGAAAGAGGTAAAGTTTATAATAAAAAATATTCTTCATATGATAAGATAAAGCAGTATCAACATTCATAATGTAAACTGACAAAATAATCTACCATAAGAACAGTGAAATATAATTCATTTATCTCAGTCTATCAGAGATCAAGCAAACAAAAACCTACCAAATAAATGGCACAGAGAGAGAAAAGATAACAAATGTAATCATAGTGCATCTAAGTGCTATTATTACACTTCAAACACAGAAAGCAGAGATGCCACATTCAACCACTCATGAAACTAAGAAAAACTGGCTATTGAAACATCAAAATATTTAATAAAACACATAGCAGAGAATAAGGAAGAGCAGAGGTGATAGCTCAGTAGCATAAGCACCTACCTGTCAAGGGCAAGAATCTGAGTTTGAACCCAGTACCACAAAAAAAAAAGACATGCTCTGAATATATATATATATATATATATATATATATATATATATATATATCAGGTATAATGTATTGAAACTATAAAATCTCTTAATAACAAATAAAGTCATTTCTGTAGCTGATAAAGTCACCTGAGGGAAAAAAGAAACTTTAGTTTTCAAATTAACTAACACTGATACAAATCTGCAAGTAGAGAATGATAAAAATATATATATATATATCAATTTCAATTTAAGACTACTGATACAAAAATCTCACAGAAAATTGTATTGATATTCAACAACACATTAATAATGAGATATCATTCCCAAGTTCCATTCATAGATTCAACATGCAAAAATACTTCACCATTTGGAAATGTAAGACAGTGTTGACTATATTAATTAGATCTGAGAAGAAAATAAAGTACTGTTTTCTTAAATGACCCACCAAGTCAAGAAGACATACAGTAACATCAAATACATATTTCTCAGCGACAGAGTCTATCTGAAGTCCACGCTGCACCCTGATATTTATAGCACGCAGAACAGAATTCTACACAAAAGAGGCAGATTGTTCAAGTTATCAGTGCCACGAAGGTTGAGAAACTCTGCCCTAAGCCAACAACATATATATATATATATATATATATATATATATATATATATATATATAAAGACAAGGAAAGACAACAATAGAACATGGTCAAATTGTATATATATAGTGTTCTAACTAAAAGGAAACACAAACAAACAAAATGAAGCACATAAGCATGAGTGGGCCTGGTCCCAGTGGCACACACCTGTACTCTCAGCTGCTCTGCTCCCCAGGACACTGAGGCAACTTAATGCAAGGTGAGTCTGAGCAGTTTATCAAGAACCCATCTCAAAATCAAAACTAAAAGGGACTGGGGATACAGCTCAGCAGTGAAACACTTTTCTAGGTGTACAAGGGCTCATTTCCTTGTTCTACCAAAAAAAAAAAAAAAAAATGAAAAGTGAAAAACAGAAAGCAAACAACCATGATAACACTACAAAATGCTAACACTATACACACTCCAATTTAAAGGCAGATGTTATCGGGGTGGACTCAGTGCACAGTGTTTCCTCATGAGTCCTACAAGAAACACACTTTAAATCCAAAGACATAGAAAAGTGAACGGATAAAATAACATATACTATGTGAACAGTAAATACATGAGTGGTGTGAATCTGCAAGAAGATCTGACGTAAAAATAGGCATTAGTTTGTTGAGTGTCGCCAGAGATAAAACAAGCATGTCATGATGAGCAGAGCCTGAACCTTCCAGAAAGACCTACAGATCATCCTTGTGGATGTACATGATAGTATACTATAAAAATAGACCTGACAAAAAGAAACAACATTAAAGAGAGACCTAGAGAATTTCACCATTATAGATTTTCAACATCTGTTTTTAATACCTATGACAAAGCTAGATAAAGACCAGTAAAGAAAACAATACAACATGATCAAATTGTATGGAAAACTACAAATAAAATTTCTTTGAGGATTCACAGCCTATTCACAAAGACATATCATTGATCAGTCCCCTAAGTGAGACCATATTTTTAGAAGGACTGAAATTAAAGGTAGTATATAAGGGCTTGCCAGATAGTTCAGATGATTAAAGCACCTGTTCAGGTAGATGCAGAGACTGGGATTCGATCCTTGATGTGTTGTGCCAACATCACCCCCAGGGTGCCCTGAGATGGCAATTGAGACGGCATGGTGGCACACACCTGTAATCCCAGCACTTGGGAGGCTGAACACAGGAGAATCCGAGTGTGATTTGTATAGTGATATCATATAGACTCCATACTACATACATAAAAAAGAAAGGAATTAAAGGTAGTATGTCTTCTAAATTAAAATTGAATAATTTTATTTTCAGAAAATTGAGTAACATAAAGATATTTAGAAAAATAAAATTGCATGGGGCTGAGGAGATAGCTCCGAGGCACAAGTGCCTGCTGGGCAAGTGCAAGGTCGTGAGTTCGAACCCTGGTCCCACAAAAAAAAAAAAAAAAAGAAAAAGAAAATTGCAGAAATGAATAAACATAAATTCAAAAAAGTATCTTTAGATGAGTAAAATCAAGAAAAATTAGAAAATGACCTCTGAATGATAACAGAGCATCAAATCCACGTGTTGCCACCAAAGCATTGTACACAAGGCCATTCATAGCTCTAAATGCTCATATAAGGAAATAAGAAACACCTATAATCAACAACTTTGGACTCAATATCAAGTGATTAAAAATAGAAAAAAATCAGACAAACAATATTGAAGATTAGCCAAATCAAAAAACATGTTCTTGAGAGAAAGAGAGAGAGAGAGAAAGAGAGAGAGAACAAGAGACAAAGGAAACACATCACCTTTTCTAGGAAACAAAGGTGTTATTATATATCTTGGCATTACCAAATCTCTCAACATTAAGGAGACTATAAGGAATGTTATTAATAAGCTGTATCTTCAACAAGTTAAACTTAACACATTTTATGAAAGACATATTTTACTACTATTAAAGCAAAATCAAAGAAAAACTATTGCTTAAAGTAAGTGTTGCAAAGCAAATTAATTTATCATTTGAAAACCATCAGGAAAGAGACTACACTGCTCATCATTTTTTTTAATGTAGAAAAGAGAACTTCTTAGTTTGTTCTACGACAGCACCAGAATCCAGGTATCAGAACCTGGCAAAAGGCTCTGTGGAAAAAATAGCTGCCACCAGTTTGGCTCTGTTCTGTAGAAGAGTCTCAGCAGTCCTGGAGGTTTCTGGGTCATTAAAAACTCCTAAGGCCCCTGCTAGCTCAGGATTTTCTCTTAGTTCGCTGTCTAAGAATGCACCAGCTGGCACATCCTTTCAGCAGTGTAGATTACCTGACAGCACGTTGTCAAGAAGAAGACTGGAAGAATTTTTTGATGTCCCAAAGAATTGGGCACAAGAAAAATTGAAATCCAGAGCTGCATGGACCTGTCAGCAATTAAGGACTAAAAGTAACAAAGATATACACAAACTTCAATACTTCTTACAAAGAGAAAGAAACATGCTTCTAACTCTAGAACAGGAGGCCAAGCAGCAGGCACTACCAATGCCAAGTCCAGAACAGTTAGAAAGGGTGGTTGAGTCCATGGATGTATTAAATGGATGCTTTAAGGCTTCTCCAGACTGGTCAAGAAAAGGCTAGACCTGTTGCTTGGAAAAGAGATATCTTTGGAAGAATCATTTGGCACAAGTTCAAGCAGTGGCCAATACCTTGGTACCTAAATAAAAGATACAACAGGAAATGATTCTTTGTAATGCCTCATGTGGACTGTTTTGTCAGACTCAGGATTGAGAAACGGGCCTGCATCAAAATGAAAAAGAAGTGTCTGGAGAAAGAGAAACAGAAACTTCTGCAAGAAAAGTTTCCACACCTTGCTGACACCCAGAAGTCAACACTTGGATAACAGGAAAGTCTAAAATAATTGTTTTGGTTGCATACCAGACTCTGTACAAAAATATTAAGTGGCTTATAAAAAATATTAGCAGATTACTTAGCAATGTTTTAAAGGTTAACCTGATGTGAATTCTCAGAGTGGTCTTGCTTCTACCACATTATTAAAACTCAGGCATAAAGTTCAGACCAAGTTCCTCTCTTAAAAATTCTGAGGTCAGGCCAGTGAGATAGCTCAGCCAAACAGGCGCCTGCTTAGGCGAGCACAGAGACTAGGGTTCTGTCCCTGGGACCACATGATGCACCAGCAATACCGCCGGGCTTGCTGAGCCAGCCACTGAGATCAGGCATGGAGGCACATGTCTATAACCTCAGCACTGCAGAGGCTCAAAACAGAAGGATCTCGGTGAGTCAGAGCTGCATAGTCAGACCCAGTACCAAATGCATTAGAAAATATTCTGCAGTCTGTTCATGCTTTTAGCATCACCTACTGTCTTACAGTATGAATGTGATATTAAGAGTCAATGCAAGGGCAATAAAAGGGTTTTGGAATTCAAACATTTTTTTTTTTTTTTTTTTTTTTTTTTTTTTTTTTTTTTTTTTTTTTTTTTTTTTTTTTTTTTCTTTTTGAGACAGGGTCTCGCTATGCAGTTCAGGCTAGCCTTGAGCTCACTTTTGTAGCCCAGGCTGGTCTCGAACTCGCACCGATCCTCCTGCCTCAGCCTCCCGAGTGCTGGGATTACAGGTGTGAGCCACCACGCCCGGCAATTCAAACATTTTGACTGTTACTGGGAACAGGATATGAAAGGGTCAGGAACTACTTTTAACAAATGTGAATATTTTCACTCAAAATGACAAATACCTGTAGTGCTCATAAGTAGCAAGTGAAAATACATGATAAAATATTTCTGGAATGGCTGATAATTTTTATTAAATTTTATAAGCCCAAGGTAAAAACCATAGGCAATAACTTTTACTAGTCAATAAAAAGCAATTCTACCATTCACCAGTAATTAATATACTAAGCAAAGTTGGAAAGCATTTTGCTGAAAGCAAAATATTTAGAGAAAATCAATATTTATACAAAATTATAAAATGCACATAATCAGAATAAGTACATTTCAAGGAAAGCACAAACTCATTTTAATTTATACAGCCAGTTAAAGCTTTAAAAATTTAAGTGGAAAGTGAAATATGCAAAAATGTATGAACATTCTACAAAAAAAAGAACCTGACAAAGGCACTACAGAAGGACAAAAGGATCAAATTAATGGCTCTCATGGCCAAAGCCACAATCTCAAAATATTACCAAATTAGACCCAATAATATATAAGATGAATAAAATGCTACAGTGAAACGGGTTTATCTGAATGAAAACAGTCTCATCTTAATTTGAAAAGTCTTTTTAAAATACAAACTTTGTTTTTATTTATTTTTTTTTATTTTTTATTATTTTTTTTTTTTTTTGTACATGGAAATTAAACTGAGGGCCTCACATGTGCTGAATCTACCAGGGAATTAAGCACCCTCTCTGGTCTTAAACAAGATTTTTGAAAAAAATAAAACAAATGAAAAAATAAATGTTCATAAGCATTTAAATGAGAAGATTATGCAGGTGAAATGGATCAGCAACAGAAGTCCCTGATTAGCAAGCACAAGGTCCCATGTTCAATCCCTGGTACCACCAAAAATAAATAAATAAGATTAATAAATGAGAAGTGACTATTGGTTATCATGGTTAGAACAATTAAATGCCTTTGGGCCACTAATGAAAAGATAAAAGAGGTAGACTGAAGAACTTAGAAAGACTCAAATACATAAAAGAAAAATAATATACAACACAGATTTGCTTCAAATCAATGTGGCAAAATGGAATACAAAATAAAGAATGTTCAAAAACCCTAGATTACCATCCAAATAAAATAAAAGCTAATCACGTTTTTTCTTACGCATGCAGGCAAATGTGAAAAAATGTATAAATTTAACTACATTTTTTTTCTTTTTTTTCATTTAAAGAGAAAATTACAACGTCAGAAGAAAATTTAAAGTTTTATTTTATAATTACAGCATAGAAAAGCCTTCCTCAACAAATTGATAAGGCTTGAAGTACTGATACATCTTATACTTAAAAATTAAAGCCCATAAAAATAATATGGTAAAGTTATAAGGTGTAACAAATGAAAAAAAAAAAAAAACTTTACACAATATATGGCAGAAAAGAAAAAGAGTTCTGTGATATATAAGTAGTTTTACAGGACCGGTAAGATAGCTCAGTGGTCTAAAGCGCCTGCTTGGGCAAGCTTAGGCAACCACAGGGACCGTTGTTTGATCCTGGCACCACATGCTGCACCAGCCCCACTCCCAGGGCAGGCTGAGCCGGCCATAACATAAATAAATCAAGTTTAAAAAAATAAATAGTTTTATATATTGTTAAGAAAGAAATTCAGTATCCCAATCACAAATCCATATGGCCTTGGACAAAAAAGCATTTTATTAACAAATAAATAAAATCACTTTCTAAACTTACAAAAGCATACTCAAACTCGATAAATTTCTAGTGATCAAATTAAAAATAAAAATAATAAAACTTTTCTGCAACTTCTCTCCCTGACAAAGTAAGGAAATCTTCTGCAAACAATACTGTATCCAGTATTGAGTACTGAGAGTGCTCTCCAGCTTAATAGAAATATCCATTAACGTTGGCTTTAAGACAGCAACATGACAGCCTCTGTGACTTAAAAGTCATGCATCTTTGACCCAATAATTTGGAACTTCCCAGTTGTTATCACTGCATTTGCATATTTATGCAAAGTCTTATAGACCAGAAAATTTATAGCGGCACCGATGGAGGAATGAAGTTAAAGATAAATATGCCTCAAAAATAGGTGGGATAAACAGATCCAACTACAAACACTCTGCAGTAATAAAGACCAAGTTTGGCCTATAGATGATTATGTCATACCCTGGCAATGTTTATCACTGGATATGCTGCATGACACAAGACACTTGATAGCATATACCATAATGGGGCACAATAATTTGCAAAAAGTATATGTATATAAATAGACATTTTTAAGAGCATAGAAAAAATTCAGTACAAGAATATACACAGGACATGTTTTAATTCTTTATAATTTATAGACTTTCAAATATGAGCAAAAGAGGGAGCTGGGGAGATGGCTCCAAGGCACAAGTGCCTGCTGGGCAAGTGCAAGGTCATGAGTTTGAACCCCAGTCCCACAAAAAAAAAAAAAAAAAAAAAAAAAAAAAAAAAAAAAAAAAAAAAAAAAAAAAAAAAAAAAAAAAAAAATAGAATAAAAAAATAAAAAAATAAAAAACAAATATGAGCAAAAGGTCACTGTTGCTTGTGGACAGAATACTAGAATGAGAATCTGAAGTAAAACAAAAAAAGTCTTAGAAATAAATAATTTTTGTAGTGCCTAAATATTTTTACATTGTGTATGTGTTATTGAAAAAGATCTACCAGTTTTAAAAGTTAGTGAACTAAATGTGATAATCTCTTCTTATATCCATGAAACAGTCAATAAAAAAATAGGTCTTTTTTTTTTTTTTTTTTTTTTTTTCTGGTGTTACCAGGAATCAAACTCAGGACCTTGTTCTTACCAGACAAGCACTTATTCCACTGACCTATCTCCCCAGTCAAAAATAGGTTTTTATGATGGAAATCTTTGTTTAAGGAAAATTAATTGCTTCATCAAGTTGTGCTTTTATTCTGCATCTTAAAAAAATTCCTGCCGGGCTTGGTGGCGCATGCCTGTAATCCCAGCACTTGGGAGGCTGAGGCAGGAGGATTGGCGTGAGTGAGTTCGAGACCAGCCTGGGCTACAGATGTGAGCTCAAGGCCAGCCTGAACTGCATAGCGAGACCCTGTCTCAAAAAAAACACAAAAAATCCTCAAAAGTTACTATGCCCCAGGTCCAGTGCAAGGTACATGGTGCCTGCCCTCAAGCAGCATGGGGCTGAGTGAGAGCAGTTCCCGTTCCATCTTACAGGACCATGGTTATCCATGTGGCTTAGAACTAAAATATTTAGGAAGATGCAGTTCTTTCCAAAACTGTGACAGTTCCACAATCCTCATCTGTGACCCCCACCTAGTTTCTAGTTAACTGACTTCTCCTCTGAAACGGTGAATCTTCACTGCCATTATGCCTCCATGGATGATTCCAAAGTAACTAGCCATCTTGAGGTTTACCCACTTAGCTTGACAGAATAATTGGAAGTCCCAAAGTGACTACACACTGTTCTACTTCTACTCTTCTGGTGTACTGTTGCCTTTGCCTGCAACAGCATTTAATTTATTCTTCTTCCACAGTACCTCCCACCCAACAGTGAATATTGGTCCAAATGGTTCTCCGGGAAAACTTGTCTGTGTGCCACATGAATTGTGTCAAGAGCTTTTTCACACCTCCTCCTACCTCACACTTATTGTGAGTTTCACATCTGAGGCACCAGTTTGCTTAAAGGTTGTATCTTTGGAGCCTGACACAAGGTAGAGTTGCAGTTCAACCCTAGAACTTCCCCGTTCCTCGGAATTCTCCCAGCTTACAATGCTGAACTGATGTTGTTACTGACTTCCGGCCTGCCGCACCCGTGCCGCCTCTTCTCCACATCAAGACCTTGTACTCACTTGTCCAGTGACATCTTCGGGAAGGCGAACTTGCCCAGGCAGACACGGTGGATAGCACTCAGGGGAATCTCCTGCAGCTGCACACAGCTGAGCATGATGAAATCGTACTTGCAGATGAACAGAGTCTTGTCTGTGGCCAGCAAAATTCTCTCCTTCTCGTTGTTCCAGTGGTCTATCCTGCAGGAGTCATCAAGGAGGAGAGAGAGGATAGCATCTTTCAAGTGAAAGATCAGCATTCAATGTAACATCAAACAAAAGGACAGTGAGGTTCAATAACCTCAGAAGAAAGAAGCAGAGAGATCCCTGGTGTTACCCATCCCTCGTGCTGTCCCCATGACTACAAGAGCCGGGACCTGCAGAATCTCAAGCAAAAATCTGACCAACACAGAGTTCAGAAAAGATTGGCCATGATGCAATCCATTGACAGAATCCCAGAATCCCTTGTACCAGGGTTATAGCCCATTGATGTTGAACTGCTTTACGCCTCTCTACCCATCCCGGCCACCCAGAGACCTCTTTGGAGCACATCTTTCTTTCTCCAAGGATACCAAAAATAACTTTTGTTCTAATTCTGTCTGTACTATGCTACAAAATTTACTTGCTACACACTACCTTATGCTAATCTCCAAAGACTGCATCATTAATTGCGGGGTGGGGGGGAATGAAGTTTAAATACAGGCCAACACTTATTCTATCCCAACCTCCTGGGAGAAGCAAACAAGCCACATGGGGTTCTTCCAAGCCAGTGACAGAGTAGCCCTTAGCTAAATGTTTATGGACTCAATTTGCTGATCTGGAGTGAGAGCTTTTTGGCACACACATGGAAAATTTTGCCTAAGAGTTAAGAATTCCTCTGAGTGTAAAGAAAAGGAATGAGCACAATAGTTTTTGACTGAAAATAGCTGAGCCTGTTCCACAGCTCCCTGATGCAGTATTTTTGCTTTCTCCTGTAGCCTTCAGAATATAGCAATTTATAGCAGTTTATTAGAACCATCTCAATGTGCAGTTCTACTAAAAACAAAACTGAAAAGGTTAATTTGTGTGCAATTCACATCTGGTTTTCACCCCACAGAATTAATCTAAGGTGTGAATTATTCTGGGCACCCTGCTTTTGAGTGCACTCCACACAGTGACCACAGTGTGCTTGTTAAAATCAAATGATGTCGCTCCCTTGTTCTCTGTATCCCTCCTTTACTTACGCACAACCTCAAGGTCCTCAGCACAAACTGCAGGTCCGTGTATGGTTTGGCTCCTGCCCTGGGTCATCTCTCAGCAGGCTGAGAAGCCCCAGTGTTCAAGTTGTGGCTCAAATGCCTCATTCAAAAAGGACCTCATGTATTACTGTAAAAAGTTGGCCCCGCATCATACTTCTGAGAACATTCAGATCCTTTCTCCTTTGTACCTTGCATTTATTATCTTTTATAAGAAGGAATAATACATCAAATGTTTAGACAGCACAGTGAACGCCAGCCAGCCAGAGTGGACACTTCAGCACAGAATGTGGGCCAGTGCAGTCAAGATGGGCTGCCTGCACTGTGTGTAAGTGTGTGTGTGTGTGTTTGTGTGTGTGTGTGTGTGTGTGTGTGTCTGTGTGTGTGTGTCTGTGTGTGTGTGTCTGTGTCTCTGTCTGTGTCAGCTCCAGGGAAAACAGATCCCCTCAGCAGGGCTATTCCTTCTATCTCCTTCCTGTGGAGCACCCCAGTACTAAGTGAGTGTCAGTAGAGTGTATACATAAATGGCAGTTGGAGTCACTCTGGCAGGTCTTGGGTAGTATGATGAGGTGTCTTGGGGCTTCCTGCTTGGTCATTTATTAACTCTCAAGATTGCACCTTTAGTTTTCTGCAGTTCAAGTTATTTATCTGTGGAATGCAGTCAATGCTAGTACTGACGTCCTCAGTTTGAGATCAGGATGAAGGGAAATAATTCTTAGGGCTCAAAAAATCTGCTGCTGCTGTTGCTGTTGAAATCGACTCAGGATCTTCTGCATCGTTGCTCCAGTTACACTTACGTGTCAACGTACTGGACTTGGCAGTGCCTGGACCATGGTGGTGGTGACCTCATCAGAGGCGGATGACAGCCAAATGTGGTGTGAGAAGGTCCAGCCCTGTTGGACTAGGGCTACTGGCCCCATGTCTTTGGAAGACACGGCTCCCCCTCTGTCCTCTGTGCTCCGTGGTGTGCACCTTTGCTCCGCTGCACACTCCTCTTCCATGACATTCCTGCCGCGGAGCCAGTGGACCGTGGAGGGAGACACGTGAGAGGAGGAGCCAGATAAGTCCTTCCTCTTTTAAACTCTGTGTATGAAGCATTTTTGACCCACCAACAAAATGCTGGCTAATCCAGTCATCCAAACAGAGACATTCAAAGTGAACTGAGGGAGGAAAACTCGGAGGAAGCATGAGCAACAGAAAAGCACCAATGAGGGGGCCCGGCGGGATGGCTCAGTGCTCTAAAGCGCCTGCTTAGGAAAGCTTGGGCGGCTGCAGGGACAGAGGTTCGATCCCCGGCACCACATGCTGCGCCAGCCCTGCCCTCGGGGCAAGCTAAGCTGGCCATAAAAATAAATAAATAAACAAAAGTTCTGAAACAAGAAAAAAATAAAATAAAATAAAAATTAAAAAAAGAAAAGCACCAATGAGGAACAAAGAAGAAGGAAACAGCAGAGGGAGAAAAAAGAATGAGATCTTAGTGTGTGCCTGCATTGCATATTTTAAATATCGGCTCTACATCTACACACCACCCTTTCAAGAAGATTACATCCAAACTCACCTCACTAGCAAATGATACTACAGTTAGTATACAGTACAAAGAAATGCCCTAGAATCCTGCTAATCTGGTTTAAATCTTTGTTCTATGGTTTCCACCCACTCTAACACACAGTCAACTCCTACTCTACTGAGAGAAAGAACAAATTCTTGAGAGCCTGCTTAGCATTCTCAATCTTAGGAAGAGACGGGGACTCTGAAATGTCTTCTCAGATATCTACATAAACGTCTCTAAATAGATCGAATCTATTTAGCAGTACATTATGAGCTGCTGCCTAATAAACCAGGCTTGTTTTTACTCTCTAAAGAACTGCAGCTTTTGGTTGAATGGTTTCGCTGAAAATGTCAGCGCTCCATAATGAGATTTATTTTAAAAGGTAAAGGATTCCGGGGGGTGGGGTGGGGGGGAGACTTCTTTTTAGGAACAGAGAGTTCTGCTGTGACACAAACCCTGTATAATTTACATGTCAGGAATGTCTGAATTCAAGTAAGCACACAGACTTATAAATAGTTTGGGGCCACCACCGCCAGCTCCTGGGTGGCATATTTATTTAGACTTCAATCACACTTTTTTCCCCTCTAAAGAAATCATGGAGAAAATATTGGATTTCATATTGCCGATATTCATGCTTGAAGGTTTGAGAACAATAATAACAACAAATACAGCAATAGGATTAACAACAATGTTCTGAGTTTGCAGAGCACGGGAAGTTTTACCAAACGAATAGCCGCGCTGCCAGTAAATTCTCACAATAACCCTTTCCACTAAATGCTACTACTCTCGCTTTAAAGGCTAGGACAATAAAGTCCACGGGTCCTCAAAATGATCTTCCAGGGTCTTACATGAGGCAGGAAGCTGAAGCAGACCCTGAAGCACCAATCGAGGAACAGTACTTTCTTTCTCTTCTGTATCACCATTCCCAGAAAGAGGCCCCTGTAGAATGGTGTGCTTGAATGGGGTTAGATCCACCTGTGGACAGAGTGCATTGGCCCCTTCCCACCACTTCCGGAATGGTTGTCGTTAGCAACTTTCCCGCCAGATCAAAACACCTGACAGCCCTCCGCAAGCCTCAGTGTTTTTGTCTTGGGGAAAAACTCTCTATCCTGTTAGAGAAACTGAGGAATCGCTCTGTATTCATAATACTCCCAACCAGCCACGTCAACTCTGAACCATTTTATTCTCAAAATATCTCCAAACGACACACTTCTCTCCATCCCTATCGCCATCCTGCCTAGACTTCCATTACCTCCGCCAGGCCTGTTGAAATTGGCCTCGCCCAACCTGCGAAGCTGGCCTCTTGGACCTGGTTTACCTACATCTACTCCTGCCCGGGTTCCATCTCTTCACTCTGCGGCAGTGAGAGGGTTTGGCCTTCACCACTCCCCAAATTAAAACTATTCACCAATTTCCCATGGCTCTATGAGAACTACCAAAAAGAACGAATCTCATCTAGAAGGTTCTGGAAGGTTGGGCCCCACCTACTCCTGCAGACTCATCTCAGGCCAAGTCATCCTACTCAGTCCTCCTTATTTCAATTGTTTTCGCCTCACCTCCTTCAACTTACTGGATCTTCCACACACTGTCCCCTTTGCGGGCAACCCTCTTTTTGATCCTTCTTCACCTGATTAGCTCAGAGCCCTGACTCTTGACCTCAGAAGCGCTGCTGAGCTCTCTGGGACTGCTTCCCTCCTTTCTAGTAGAGACCTTCATAGCCCTGCACGCTTCTTTCCCATCGCACTTACCCTGCAGGAAATTTTACAGTTATTTATAGGTTATATAACTAATATCTGACTCCTCTGCTGTTCTATAAACTCTGCAAAGCCAAACTCTCAATCCCAGCCTTATGCCAAGTGTACTGGTGTCCCAAATTGCTCTAACATGAATTAGAGAAGAAAAATGTTTCCTCAGCACAACCGGTAAGACCTGGCACAGGTTAGGGAACTTGTGGCTTCGTTTTACATAATGAAATATTAAACTAGCATATTAAAAATCAGTAACATTTGGGAAATGTCACGTCAGACAGTGAGAGTGGGGTACAAATGTTCCCTAGAGTTTCACTTCTGTAGCAATAAAATCAAAGCAATCCCTGCTTCCTGATATTTATGTTAAACAGTTCCGAGTGGTAAAATTGGTTTTCACCTCCCTTTGCTCTTATCTACCCCAGCATACTTAAAAGCAAAAGTCTGCTACTTTTACAGTAAAATAGATACTTTTAGGATATCCGCGGTCCTTCAGTTTCCCAATTTAAATGCTATTATCCCAAAATCCCATCAGCTTTCTTCTTCCTTTAAATGCACGTAAACCAGCGGTTCTCAACCTACGCGTCACAACCCCAGCGGGGGTCGAATGACCAAAACACAAGGGTCACCTAAAGCCATCAGAAAATACATAAAGCATATCAGGTATTTACATGTTGAATCATAACTGTAGCAAAATTACAGTTTTGAAGTAGCCACCAAAATTATTTTTTGGTTGGGGTCACCGCAACATGAGGAACTGTATTGCGGGGTCACGGCATGAGAAAGGTTGAGAACCACTGAGTAAACCTTCCAAACCTGTACAGTGCCGCACTTATCAACCTAATTACAATTTCCTCTTTATTACACGACCCATGGCCCTGCACACATTAAATAGGAGCTTTTCTACTGCAGAACTGATGTCTTAATCCTTTCTGGGTTGTTATGCTTGTCCAGCAGAGAAAAAAAGAAAAAAAAGGAAGGTCTCAGTAAGCGAGCAGAGCAGGCAATACGATCCAGCCCATCAGCTGGGGAGAGCCAGTTGACCCGGCAAAGTATCCCTAGTGTGGTGTCCGGCCTGCGCTGTTCCTCAGCACCACCCACAGTAGAGTGAACACAATGGGAGCCTGAGCTTAGAGAGCAAACACAGGGAGCTCCAGGAGCCTGCATGTCCTGGGATGACAGCAGATTCTCCAGCAGAGGGCAACAGCGAGCCAGTTATGACAGGCTGGACCTGTTTGTAAGTTTCTGGAGATCAGCCCCCGGATCAGCACCTCCAATCTTTCCAGATGGAAATGCAGCTGGAAATACATGCCTGCTTCGCGCTCAACAGTGTCCTCTCAGTTGCTCTGTTAAGATTTGAGCAAATCAGTGTAAGGTTTGGCAATGATCCCTTCTGAGATTTCTTTGCTAATCTCTCTGTCTCTGTCTCTGTTTCTGTCTCTCTCTCTCTCTGTGTCTCTCTATGTCTCTGTCTCTCCTCCCTCTGTCTCTCTCTGCGTGTCTATCTATCTCTGTCTCCTCTCTGTCTCTCTCCTCTCTGTCTCTCTCTGTCTCTGTCTCTCCCTCTCTCTCTCTCTCTCCATCTAGTCTCTGTTTCCTTTCTTCCTCTACACTGAATACAGTGGCTGTGTACTGACTGTCCTTTCTGCAAGTCAATTTTGGTGCACCCCTGAAGCCCCTTAAACCTCCCCACCCTCAAGCCCATCCCTTGAGGACGAGACTTTCTGAACTAGCTGGAAATCGCCAGATGGATTTGTTCATTCATTCTGTACATATTCCCTGAGCAGTCACTGGGTGCTGGACTCAGAAGAATCCAGTTTGTGTTTTCTCTTCAAACACAAGCGGAGAAGAACAGCATCCCTGTAGCGCACACCCATTTCCCTCCTTCTGAATTAAGTGGAGTCTTACAAAAAAGCATTTAGCTAAATAATCCATGTACATGTCTATCATTCACTTGGTTTGTCTTTCCCTGATTCCCCAACTTATTTAAAATAGAGTTCCCTCAAAGGAGACACAGTATTCTAGTAAAAACCCAGCGTCACAGCCTTCCCTGTCTCCCAGCGTGACTTGCTGCCGTTCATCCGCCCCTCCCTTGCACCCTGCACTGCCAATCAGGCCCCCTGACAGCTAAAGTGCCCAGTAGATCTTGCTTTTGTAGAGGAATGCGCAATTCTCTATGAGGTCCCATATGCACATAAAAAAAAAGAATGGCCCAACTTTATCTCAGATCCTCAAGGCAAAACTCAGACCTCAGGATTCCAAACCTGCTGCTTGCAGGGTTGAGAAGAGGTGACGCAGGCCTCTGTCGGATGCCTTAGAAAAGTATGAGCTGATTTATGCTGAATTTTCTCTAACTGGTAAAGAGTTCCGTGTTGAAAATTCACAAGATGCAAGATCCAGATGATTCTAGCAATGTCGACAAGGAAGAACTGAGGAGCGTTTGTTCATTTCTTCAACGCTTTGTCAGCGTGTATCTAACACAGAGCAGATAGTGTCCCCACATAACCCAGAAGGACCGACCTGGAGGTGTCTGTGTTAGTTTGTGAGTCCTCCAAAGCCTTGTGTTTTTGTTGTTGTTGTTGTTTTGTTTGTTTGTTTGTTTGTTTTATTTTTAGCAACTTTTAGTTGAGCTATTATATATACATTGGGTCTGGGGTTTCTGCGATCTATCTATATGTACATACAAACAATCTTTCCACGTACTCTTCTGGGATTATAATGATAGAAACCTTCAGGCATTAAAGGGATTTCCTAGAATCAATTGATATGAAAGATGCTAAGTACATTTAAATTCTTTTCATCTTTTCCAAACCAACCTGACCAACACAGCCTAGAGAATTCACACCCAGCATGACATCATGGTGCTGCCCTAAAATTCCCATGGTGAGGCCCTCCCCCCTATATGATGTTGTATGCAGGTAAAACCTTTCAGAGACAGTGAGGCTTAGAGAACAAACACCAGGAGGGCGAAGCTTCCCGGATAGTACTGGTTCCTTTATAAACACACAAGAGGAAACAGTGGGAGAGCAGCTTTCTGTAAGCCAGAAGGAAGGTCCTCAGCAAGATCCAAGGGCACTGCCTAGCTGGCTCCTGGAGGCAGATTTTGTTCTTCTACAACTATGAGAAGCAAGGCCGCAGTTTCATCCAGGCAATCTGTCGAATTCCGCTACAATGGCCTGACTGACTAATGGGAACGTTCAGGTTGGTCAAAGTAACATCACCACGGTTTAAGTTGGTCCAAAATATGTTTCGGTTTAAGCTGTTCTGTCCTTTTTACCAAACCACCATCTCTGAAGCAAGATAATTAAATCTCTCCATTCAATCAATAGATATCACGATATATGTCCATATACTGGTGTGAAACATTAGAGTACAACAAAGTCATCTAAAATAGTTTTGGTCCCCATAAAGCTTACAACAAGTGAAGAGAAAAGATAAATAAACCAAGTGTCACTACACAGTGGTGGATTGTAAAAACAGGTGTTTGTAGAATGTGCCATGGAAATCTTGATTAATGGCTACTATTGACTCAGTGATAGTTTTGATACGTTTTGCTCGATGTAGCTCATATAAAGTTTGTTTTGGCTACCAGCAACTCTGTGAGGAAGAGAGTGGTATTGTCATCATCTTAAAGATGATGACCCAAATCATAAGGAGGTTAAGTAACTTCCCAAAGTCACATAGCAGCAGTGATGGAAGTAGAACTCAGAGTGAGGGAATCTATGTCCAGAGCGACTCTTTTAGTAATGATTATTTTTTCTTTTGGAAGGCATCCTCAAGCCACCAAGGATGTCAAAGCCTAGATGAAATGTGTTTAAGAGTATATCCAAGGATGGATGGGAAATAGCTTGATATACAATAATTATTTTAGATATAAGGTACAGCATGTACCAGCATACACAGGGCTATGTAGAAGATACATTGTGAGATGAAATGTATTTGCATAATATGCAAAAAATCATTGAAGTTTGGATTTCTGGCACTAAAACCTGGATTCAGAAAAGCAAAGATGGGAGTGATATATCTGTAATCCATTAAAAAGTTCCCAGGGCCAGGCTGGCAAGATAGTTCAGTGGTCTAAAGCGCCTGCTCAGGAAAGCTTAGGCAACCACACGGACCCTGGTTCGATCCCCGGCACCACATGCTGCGCCAGCCTCAAGCCCCGGGCAGGCTGAGCCGGCCATAAAAAGAAAAAAAGAAGTTCCCAGGGCCCATACATGCAGCCCAGTGGTAGGGCAGCTGCCTATCAGATGCAAGAACCCCCACTCAATTTCTTAACTGAAGGGTGGTTTCAAAAAGTTAATTATTTCAGGAATTGCTCTAGGAATTGTTTTGTACCTAAGAACTTCTGCCAAACAGGTAGGTCCTGTCTGAACTTAATCCTAAGGAATATTTAGATGGCACTGAAAGATTTGAGGCTTTACATAACCCTTTGGATTCGACTGCTTCCAAGAACTTGCAAGTAGTACTGGTGTCCAACCTAGTTAATCCTGTCCACACTACCTTCGTCAAATATTTTTCAAGCTTTAATGATAACCATCTGATTCTGACTCCCAGGCCAGGATAATGAAGATCCAAGCGTACCACATCAACCCACGGTAGTCTCAACTGGCCTGCTGCAAAGAAACTGCTGGTGAATGACTTAATTCGTATTCCTTGTCTGAAGACAAATTGGGCTTGATCAGGAATTTGGTCAAGACTCCTAAGGGTGGGATGGGGACAGACTTCAGCCGCATAAGTGCCTGCTAAGCATCTGCTTGGCAAGCTCAAGGTCCCGAGTTCAATTCCTGTCACTAGGGAAAAAAAAAAAAAAAAAAAAAGATTCCTAAGAGCTTGCATCGGAACCACAAATGACCGTCAGCTTCATCTCACATTTCAAATGCTAGACTCTGATCTGTGTTGTTCTTTGTCACACACCCCTGAGACAAAAGACATAAATCTGGGGGTTATCAATGGTGAGATCATGCAAAATTTCTTTCTATTTTCTTTCTTTCTTTTTTTTTTTTTTTTTTTTTGTCTTTTTGAGATAGGGTCTCGCTATGCAGTTGAGGCTGGTCCTGCGCTCACTTTTGTAGCCCAGGGTGGTCTCGAACTCGCACCAATCCTCCTGCCTCAGCCTCCCAAGTGCTGGGATTACAGGTGTGAGCCACCACGCCCGGCTTCTTTCTATTTTCTGAAGTTCATTCTTCACATCTGTAAGATGAAGATAACTGAATATACCTCAGAGGGTTATTACAGAGAATTGAATGCAATACAAACTGTACAAAATACTCAATTACTGTTGATTGCTGATGTCATGATATTGAAAGACTTTGAATCATGGTAATAGAATACTATAAACTACTAAACAATGGAATAAATCTGTTAAATACGGTCTGCAAAATTTATTGAATTAATCAATCACTGAGTGAATGTTTGAGGTAAATTCTCTTAAAAGGACTCCTCAACCATAAAATGAAACATGAGCTATGACAAAATATTTGGATTCTGATTCTCTTAATCTAAGAAATGTAGTCATTGATTCCACACATATAAAGCAAAGTTACTTCTGCTCGTCTGCCTGTATGTATGATCCAGGTGGATGTATCCTCATTGGATATAATACTGGAGTTATTCTAACTTGAAATCTACATGGTACATGATATACAAAGCTACCTTTATAGAGGGGAACTCTCAGAGGGTAAGAAACTGGAGCAGCTGAAACAAAGACCTCCCCATAACCAGGGCTGCAGTGAGAGTAATTTACAGAGACATCCAGAAGTCAAAAATCACAAGAAGTCAGCCAAGCTACAACTCAGGATTATAGCTTCAAATCCAATTTGACTTGTATTGATATACAGTTGACTTTCTCACTATGTGGAATAAAGAAGGTATTTCTTTACAAAAATAATCCCAAGCAACATCCACAAGCAATTTCTTTTTCCAATCTAACCAATATGTATTGAAAAACTATTACAGCCCAGGCCTTAGTAAGAGATTGTCAAGCCAAACAAACCCATATTCCTCTGGCACATATTCTCTCCTAAGGAAAAACAAAATGAATGCATAAATACAGAGACCTGAGAAAAAGGAATTTAGAGGAATTGCAGTCTTGCAGATAAAGTAAAGAGAAGTTGCAAAGGTGTGAAGTGAACCTCAGCACGTCTGAAACAGGGGTAGGCCACAACAGCTCAAGCAGAGAACAACAGAGAAAGAGGTTTCAGCGCAAGTCAGGCAGCGAGCACCAGCAACCAGAACCTTCCTCGGAAGACATGGCTGTGATCTCCCAATGGACAGAAAAATGAGCCAAAGTTTCAATCAAGTCATGTAGATCTACTGTGAAGTGCCCAGAGCCCAGTTCCACCCCGGCCTGCCCCTGGCTCTGCAAGCTACCACCTTAGGACACGCACCTTCTAGCGGGCTGTCCTTCCCACTAATTTTTCCTATACTTCCAGTCGACTGCTCTCTCTCTACTGCACTGACATCACCAGGATGATGTTCTCAAAGCTGCTCCAAAAGAAAGAACCGGAAACACGTCATCCTTTGCTCTTTGGCACCAAACTCCTGCACATCTACTGAAGACCTCGAGTCCTCCGCGGACACAAGAGGCCCATCCGTTTAGAGCTTCTTTCTTTCCCTAAAATCATTCTAAGGGATCATTTGGTCTGAAGCCAAGAAAGCCGATGGGAAAACAGGACCTAAGCTGTAAAGGCAGCAGAAAGGGAAGAACTGAGGCCTAAAATAGAACAAATCGCATCTCGCCCCCTCCTTTTTTTTTTTTAATATGGAGAAGAATGTCTGTATACAGTACTTTGTTAGTTGTTTTTCTTTGAATACCAAAGCCACAGCTTAGATCAGGCAAAATCAAGAAGGGGTGGGGAAGGATATCCTATAAAAATATGTAGAGGAATCCCACAGACATCCAAGAACAGGAGACATAGCACAATTGATCCCATGGGACTTTAAAAGCCCCAAGGAATGAAAGCTACTCACTTGAGCCTGGTCTCTACCATGACTTCTGCATCTCCCTCCTCTCCGTACATCTAACCTGTTTCCTCTCGAGTAGTTCCCCCCCCCCAGTTCCACCTTGATATGACCTTTGCTCCCTGTCTACATTAATTTTCAGATCCATTTTCAGAGAGCTGCCGGACTTCTGAATCTCTCAGCTCAAATTCTCAAGATAACAAAAAGTGTGAGTTTAAGCCATGCCCGTGAGCTGCCCGTTTGGCTCGCAGGTGGGCTAATGGATTAGATTCTCCTCCGTCTACTCCGTTATGGCCAAAGGCTGGATACAATTCTAGAGGGCAAAATAGGACTCACAGGTGAGAAGAGTTTTTTAATTAAAATTTCCTTTAGTTATTCTGCTTTCTTTTCCTTCCATAAAATTTTAGACTAAACAAACTTGAAACTGTAACAGTGCTTGCAGAGGATTTGACAGGAAACCTATTAAACACATTTGTCAAATGTGAAGAAAATTAAAATTATTATATATCTCACTTTCCAGTCCATAAGCCAGAGTTATTTGAGGATAAACTCACTTGGTCACTGTCCATAACTCTTAATTTTCGTACTGCTGTACCTCACTTGCTGTTACTTAACGAATTTCTATATCTACATGCATGGGATATCGGACTGTATTCTTTACTATATTTGTCTGGTTTTTGGCATAAATTCTATTGGCTTTATCAAATGGCAGGAAAAGTGTTTCATTGTCTCCTGTTTTCTGAAGTGGACTACGTGAATTGGTGTGCAATCTTTTTCAAGCACTGAACAGAACATTCCAGTGAAACTAACTGTTATTAGAAATTGGGGGGCCCGGCAGGATGGCTCAGTGGTCTAAAGCGCCTGTTAGGAAAACTTAGGCAGCTGCAGGGACCGTGGTTCGATCCCCAGCACCACATGCTGTGCCAGCCCTGCCCTCAGGGCAGGCTGAGCCAGCCATAAAAATAAATAAACAAACAAACAAAAGTTCTGAAACAAGAAAAAAAAATTTTTTTAGTTCTTAAAAAAAAAGAAACTGGGGTGTGATGTGTATGACTTTAATAATGAATCAAATCTAATTGTTAGAGAGTTATTCAAATTCTCTAGTTCATAATGAATGAGTTGTGATAGTTTGCATGTTTGGAAAAATTAGTTCATTTCATTTAATGTGTCAAGTTTATCTGTTTAAAGTTGTTGGCTTTAATCCTTTATTGTCGCTTGGCGTGTGCAAGATCTGTTGTGATCTCTCCTTTTTATCTCCTCTTTTCTACTGTCAATTTTGTAGAGGTTTGTCAGTTTGAAATACAATGTTCAGAGACCCATCTTTCATTGCATTCATTTACTCTGTTGTTTTCTATTGCTTTAAAATAAAATTGGTTTGACAATTTACTTACACTATTTCCTTTCATCTGCTCACTTTGGGTCTGAGTTCCTTTTACTTTTTTTTTTTTTTTTTTTTTTTTTTTTTTTTTTTTTTTTTTTTTTTTTTTTTTTTTTTTTTTTTTTTTTTTTTTTTTTTTTTTTTTTTTTTTTTTTTTTTTTTTTTTTTTTTTTTTTTTTTTTTTTTTTTTTTTTTTTTTTTTTTTTTTTTTTTTTTTTTTTTTTTTTTTTTTTTTTTTTTTTTTTTTTTTT
>PVJA010013365.1:0-49702 GCA_004027025.1 Myocastor coypus
TTTTGTCTTTTTGAGACAGGGTCTCATTATGCAGTTGAGGCTGGCCTTGAGCTCACTTTTGTAGCCCAGGCTGGTCTCGAACTTGCACTGATCCTCCTGCCTCAGCCTCCCGAGTTCTGGGATTACAGGCATGCGCCACCACGCCCGGCTGCTATGAACTGCATTTTAAAAAGAGAGAATGACAATGTCCTTGATTCTGTGTGCTACTGAAATCTGCACTCCCCCACCCCCAACCACTACCACCAGGAGGTAGAGTCCAGGTCTCCTGTCCATGAGTTCAGGAGACCTTTTGATTGCATTGACTAGTGGATAGAGAGGAAGTGATTCCCAAAACCACAGCATACAAATGCCGCCTGGTTGTACTGAAACATTCACAGTGGGAGCCCATTTACTGCTGTATGTGGAGAGGAACCAGGACCTCCAACCTCAGTCCCAGCTGAGCTTCCAGTTGGCAGCAGGCAGTCACGTGAATGAGCTATCATGAAAGTGTCCTCCGGTCTCAGTAGCACTGCCAAGCCCACCTCACAGAACACGTAGGAGCTGTTCCCTAGGGCACTGACAAGACTTAGTTCTGTGTATGTAAAAAAGGGTCACTACTCTTTAGTAACACCATATTATAGTGAAACTTAATGAAAATTAAATCATTTTTACTATGCTATTATCATTGTATAATCTTTCATAGTTTATATTCTATACTTCATAAATTGTAAATCATTACTATTCCTTTTTATTATAACATATTAACTATTAATGCTATAATTGATAATTAATAAATATCTTAATAAGGACTAAAACTTCATATGCCCTGTATTTTAAGAAAATACCTGAGCTCTCTTGGCCTTGGTTCTTCACGCTGAAAACTGGAATCAGATGGGCAGGGAAATACATGCCTGAAATCCAAGCACTGTCAGAACTCAGGGCAGAAAAATTGAGAGTCTGAGCCCAATGTGGACACCCTAGCAGTTTAGTGAGGCCCTGTCTAACAAAAATTTAAAAGGCTCAGGGATATAACTCAGTGTGAAAGCCCTGGGTTCAATCCATAATAAGTGCAAAGCAAAATCAAACAAAAAATTAAAATCATACTGAGACTTTTA
Organism: Myocastor coypus; assembly: GCA_004027025.1. Classification (NCBI taxonomy): domain Eukaryota; kingdom Metazoa; phylum Chordata; class Mammalia; order Rodentia; family Myocastoridae; genus Myocastor; species Myocastor coypus. The sequence goes on from PVJA010013365.1 coordinate 1,095, forward strand.
GTGTGATAAAAAAAAAATGTGTGAAATTAATGTGATGAATATCTGGACCATAGTGAGCACTCAGTAGCAGTGATGGTGATGATGCTTTCCTTAAGAATGACAGTGGGGGTGACGAAAATGAACAAGTCACCATCATATGGTCCACACATGAACTGTATTCTGTGCTCAGCATGTTTATGGCCCTGTTTGCATGAATAGGTGAAAGCTCATGGAACTGAGAGAATTGGCCTCATTTATTTGTGTATGTCAAGCACAGCTGTGCTTCTTGGACTGTTAAAGAATAGGCACTAAACTGAAAAGACAAATTCTACTTTAGACTTGTGTGACTTGGAATATACGGGGGATATCCCCATAATTCATAGAGAAGTCTCTGAGAATGTGAGCTCAATGTTTATGAGAAAAAGCAGTGATTTGAGCGACAGATGAAAACAGAATTGGAGAAAATCTCCACCATACATGACTTAAGAATATGTGGCAGAGTGTGGTAATTATTTCAAATGCATTATGCAGCCTGAGGTAGAAAATATTTTACCTGAGAGGATGCGTTCACAGAGCAGGTGAAACTAGTCCAGATTCTCACGCACATTCTGGAGTCTTGCAATGACTCTGAACTGTATTCAGATATTCCAAAGAAAAGAATAAGATCAGGCCTCCAAAGTTAATATTTTTGGAAAATAAAGGAAGGTGAAGGTATACTTTTTATTATTTTTTTTCATTATTATTTTTTTTTTTTTTTTTTTGCAAGACCAGGGTTCAAACTCATGACCTTGAACTTGCCAGGCAGGCATTTGTGTCATGAAGCTATCTTCCCGGCCCCTATTTTATTTTTCTTGTTTCAGAACTTTTTTTTTTTTTTTCTTTGTCTTTTTGAGGCAGGGTCTTGCTATGCAGTTCAGGCTGGCCTTGGGCTCACTTTTGTAGCCCAGGCTGGTCTCAAACTCACACCGATCCTCCTGCCTCAGCCTCCCTAAGTGCTGGGATTATAGGCATGTGCCACCACGCCCCGCTCCCTCGAAGAATTTTACATACCACTTTGTAGTGGCTGGGTATACTTTTTAAAAGAACAATGAATACCTGAATATGGAAGGGCAATTATGCAGCTGAGCTATTCTATAAAATGAAATGGGACCTAAGATATATACTTCAATTTTTTTCTGTAGTTTGGATGAATAATGAATGTCAAAAGTCCTCACGAAAATAAAAGTAATGTTCATGTAGCAAATATCACAATAAAGGAACTCTGTATATTTTTCTTTGAGCTATATCACTAGTTCTAGTTCGGTTACACTTTAATGATTTTTTTCATTGTTTATAATTTAAAACTTGTGAAATTCTTTTCTCTTTCTCAATTCACAGAATTTTGGCTTCTGTGCTTTTTATTCTACTTTAACTGTAGTCACTCATAGCTTCTTATTTATAATTTCAATGTATACATTTTTTTAAAATTAAATCCTAAAATCTATTAGAAAAATGCCTCTTACATGGAAACTGTTCAGCATATAATTATTGATTAACCTAGTCATAATTAATTTTTTTTTTGTATTTTTGAGACAGGGTCTCGCTATGCAGTTGAGGCTGGTCCTGAGCTCTCACTTTTGTAGCCCAGGCTGGTCTCGAACTCGCATCAATCCTCCTGCCTCAGCCTCCCGAGTGCTGGGATTACAGACGTGAGCCACCACGCCCAGCTAACCTAGTCATAATTAAAACATTAAAAAAAACTGTTCTAATCCCACTTTTACCTCTGGTGAAATTATACTGTGAAATGGAACAATTTACTCAATCTCAGTCAGTCTTTTTTTGTTTTCTTTTGTTTTTCCCCTCTACCTCTTAGGTATATAGTTTAGCTGTGCGTTGTCAGTTAGTATATGGCTTGCAAAATCAATTGTGGGTAAAGCAATATTTCAAAAGAAACTATTCTATATAAATATACTGAACACACAGTGCAAAAGAACTAGGTTCCAACTGAACTCGGCAAAATGTTTCCAGGGCAACAAACACTAATTGATCATTGAACCAATTATTACAGTGATAAGGAATTTGACACTTTGATTCAAACCACACTATCCTGATATTCCACTCTCATTTTACTTTCTTAATTTAACTAAGATGCTCAGTGAAAAATGTGAAAGGGAAGAGGGAATACATTTGATTAACATTGACTCAGAAATATTTGGTCGTCTTGTGTTCTGTAATACCTTACAAAGACCATTATTTTTCTTGGTTAACTACAGATCTTATTATAGTCTTGAAAATATTTTAATAAAGTCCATCAATGAGAATGCCCAAGATAATTCTACTTTTTTACAAGAAAGAGGAAATTAACAAAGAATTTCCATTCAACAATATCCATACCACTCTGGGAAAATTTGTATACAAAATACTTGCAAATGTTGCAACTAGTGCTAATATCACTGGGATCAGTTGAACCAAAAAACTCAATAGCTTTTGCAATCAGGAAAAAACCTGTTTGTTAAGACAGAAGTTTTGACTCTATAGATGGCAGAAACAAATTTCAAGAACAAGATGATGTTCTCTGAGTTTTATCTTATGATATTCTCTATAAAATAGCATGAAGCATTTCCGTAAGTTTTATAGTAAATTGAGTTATTTAAATGTGCTTTCTGATACTTATTTTGTCTATAAGTTGGGTGTGTTGAGTTTTGTTTGTTTAGTCAACAATTAAAAAGCGTTGGGAAGTGTAAGTTCTCTAGCCTTGCATAAGCATCCTGAGATCCCATAGGAAAACAAACACGATAGCTGTTTATTACGGATGTTGGTTTTCAAAATTTCTTTCTTCCAGATTATTAGTGTAACTTAAGCCAACTGAAATGCTCCCATTTTTTTTCTACCAAATACTGACTGAGAAAAAGGCACATGCAGGATTCCAGGGCTATCAGTCATTAATCAAATTAAACGCATAATGTTTTCTCCTAATAACTTAAAGACTAGCTAGAACTAAGTATCTACTTTCCATTATTGCCAACAGTATCTTTCAAAAATTAATGACATACACTTTAGTGCACCACCCATACCTGTGTGGTTGTTGGTTACTGCGTACAGCCTTTCTGTGGTTACACTTAAAATCAAAGTATTAAAACAAAGTTATAATTTGCTATTTCAATTTTATTGCTTTGGAACTGAAATGTTCATTTTTCTCCACTAAGAGTTAAGTGTTGTAAAAGCTAGAAAAATGAAAGTGTCAAATCTGATTTCTATGGTGATTTTTCTCCCTAAAAACAAATTTTCAGAAAGATTTGATATGTCTATTCCATTTTTGTCATTACTTTGTGAAGTAATTTCAGCTATGGGGTATTTAAAAAATAAATCAGGCTCAATTAGTTTGAGAGTGTGATCAAATTGCATTATGAGAAAAGTTTGGAGTATTTCTGCCTGACATATAACAAATTTAATCTTTATTTTGATTAAGTTTAATTTCATGAAGTACAGATTGATACTTACCTTCAAATTCACTTCAGGATCAAAGTGAAACATTTCATGGGAAATTACAAGGAAACCCACAAAACATAAATTCCTCACCATTGCCAAATGAGTAGAACCAGAAAGTAAAATAAGCTTTGTGTAAAACAGTTGAAATTATGAGGAATAAGCACTTTGAAATTTATTGCAAGCACATGCTGCATTTAGTTATTTATAGAGGGGAACACTACAGGAATATTGATTGATTAGGATGAGTGCATGGGTCGGAGAGAGAAGGTTGAAAGAGGTGAAGGTCTTGTTCTAAATGAGAGCTTAGACTAAGGCATTGGCAACTGCAAGGAAAAACCAAACTGATAGGGAAATGAAGAACTAGCTGTGGATGAGTGTGGCCAAAGGAGGAATTAAGATATAGTGTAGTCCAGACAAGGGTGGGGCAGAAAAGGGCATAGATTGATTGGAACCTCAGTTCACTTAAACAGCAGTGATTTGGAATAAAAGTAAAATAGCCAAATTTAGGTTTCTTATTGCTTACAGAATTTAGTTTAGAGTCAGGACCATGTATAAAAAAAGCAGGGGACATCTGAGCTCTGTGTTAGCACAAAATATTTACCTAAATAAGTACCTAAGGAAGTCAAATGATCTCTGAGAAACTAGCCACAGTGAAGGTTTGGAAAGCAGCAGAGGCCTGGGCTTCAGGGCTCTGACTCTAAACTCTGCTCCCAGTCTCTTGGGGTGACTCTATCAGTGCTTGCCAAGAACTGCAGGGTGTTGTTTTCTGGATCATTTGTCCTGGTTATTATCTTTGGAAGCGTACAGTTGGCTTCCTTCTCCTTTCCCTTCCCCTCCTGCTCTCACCTTTGTGCTCCCTCTCCCTCCACTCCCCCTGTACTTCCTCTGTTCTGTTCCCAATGCCTTGGTTTTTTTTTTTTTTTTTTTTCTTTTTTCTTTTTTTTTTTGTGTGTGTGTGGGGGGGGTAGGACCTACAGGGTATTCACAGTCTCACTACTACATCGGACTCAAAGTGATCTGCCTGTTTACAGCCTCCCAAGAGTTGGGATTATAGGTACGCACCACCAGGCTCAGTCTCAACTGCCATCTCAGCGCACCCTGGGGTGTGACTGGCAAGGCAGGCCTGGGGATCAAACCTCTGGCCCCTATGCCTGCTTCCAGACACTTTAATCTGCTGAACTATCTGGCTGACCCCCTTGTTTTCTTAAAGGTATGACACTATAGGATACTTAGCTTTACACAGACACTTCATCTCCAAGTTCATAGTTTGTGTAGATCTACATCTTAGTATCTTTCCAGGGAAAACCATTAGAGTCCTGACTATTAGGTGATCTGAGAGGCAGAAGTCCTAGAAGCATGGATTTTAACTCTGACACAAGACTCAGCTGTCAAGTTTACCTTCACTCTTGGGTCTGTTGACTCACCTCTCTTTGTTTCGTATAGGCCATGCATGACTTATGAGATACAGATCCCTATGCCCTAACCCCCTTTTCCATCGAAAGTTTTTACTTAATAAGGAGATTTCGTATTTTGGATCATATTTCTGGTAGGAGGGATTTTTACATTTGGAGTCACATTTTTTACAAAATCCCAGATTTTAAAAGTTAGCATGATATCAACTTATTTTATAAGATGTAGTTTTAGGTACTTTTCAATATTATAATACTGTAGTACAGATATCAGTAAAGTATGCTGTTAAGCTTTGTTCACCTTAACTGAATAATTTTTTCTTAATTAAATAACTCCACATTATAATGCATTAATACTGTCATTTTCCTACTTTTACACATTCCAACAATTAATATACAAATGTTTGCAGTATGTATACATGTATTTATATAAATTTTAAATTTTCAACAATTTGTCTTTTTTTTCCAACTCATCTGCTCATAGCTAGGGATACAGCTCTGTGGCCCAAGTGACGGGCTGGAAAGCACAATGTATTGAGTTTGGTTCCCAGTATCAAAAACACTCACAAAAAGACCACCAAAAAATCAGCCCCCTATTACTTAGGATATTAATCAGTAAACCCAGTCGATCCACTTGTCATTTAACAAACATTAACAGCTTCAGACAGACATTGCTCTAGGCCCTGGAGATTCATTTGCAAACAAAGTCTCTGATATCAGAGATCTGATATTTCTCCAGAGCAACCACATTATCGACTTTGTTCTAATAGTTTATTTTGTGAATGAAAATAATGATATTCTTAGAAATTATGCTTTAAATTACAGCTTGCTTATGAGGTTTCTTTTCTTTTAAAGATTGACTTTACTTTTAAAGCAGTTTTAGGCTCATAGGAAAAGGAGTGTGGAGTACAGAAAGTTCCCGTATGGCACCTGCCCACACAGCCGCAGCCTCCCCCACCATCCGCACCCCGCACCACAGCACTGCGTTTCTTGTAACTGAGTTACCTAGATTGACACACCACTGCTGCTCAGAATCCATAGTTTACATTGAGTTCACGCTTGGTGTTGTACATTCTATCGATTTTGACAAATGTATATAGTGATTTGTTTCTCTCATTAGGACTATTATATAGAGTAGTTTCTCTATGCTAAAAATCATCTGCGCTCTACCTATCTATTTTTCAGTTTTTCACCTTTAACCTGGACAATGCCTCCTCTTTTTATAGTCCCTTTGATTTTGCCCGTTCTGGAATGTTACCTAACCTTAATCATACAACATGTAGCCTTCTCAGTTACTCTAGTTGCTGGGACAAAATACTCAACACCCAAAATCAAGGAAGGAAAGGTTTATTTAGCTCACAGTTACTGAAGGTTTCAGTCCATACTCAGCTGGCTCCTAGGCAGTGTAGTATATGGCAGAGAGCAGCATTTCATGGCAGCAGCAGTGCAGAGAGCAAATAAGAGGAGTAGCGGTAACAATGGCTGCAGAGAGCAAGTCTGTCTCCATTAAGCGGCATTCAGACAGCCAACCTCAGGCTGGATGTGGTACTTACACCTATAATCCCAACATCACTCACACCCATAATCCCAAATCACTCACACCCATAATCCCAAATCACTCACACCCATAATCCCAACATCACTCACACCCACAATACCAGTGGATCGTGAGCTAATCACGAAGTCTAGAAGTCCACCCCATGACTGCATGAGGCTTTGAGGGAACAACTAGACACAAGCCATAGCATAGCATTTTGTAATCGGATGCCTACACTTACTAGTATGTATTTGAGTTTCCTCCATGATTTTACATGACTCAATAGCTGCATGGACTCAACAGACTCCATTGTCTAAAAAGTAGCACATTTTATCCACTCACCTACAGAAGAGCCCTTTTTTTGCTTCCAAATTTTGGCAGACATGAATAAAACTGCTATAAACATCTGTGTGTTGGTTGCATGTGGACATAAGTTTTTAACTGTCTTGGGTAGATTCCAAGAGGTACAATTGCTAGATCATATGGTTAGACTATGTTTAGCTTTGTTAAGAAAATTCTTAGTGCATTCCTAAGTGGCTGGGCAGTTCACATTCCCAATGCAATTCTGCATTAACTGGGGTCTTCACAAGCATTTAGTGGTGTTAGTGTGTAGGATTTGTGCCATTCAAGAAAGTGTGTCTTATGATTGCTTGAATTTTCAATTCCTTTATAACATGATTTTTAATATCTTTTCATGCATTTACTTTGCAAATGTGCATCTTCCATGGTGAGCCTGGTTAGGTGTTTGGCCCATGTTTTTACTGACTTGCTTGCTTTTTTATTACTTAGTTTCAATTGTTCTTATATTTTTGATAATGGTCCTTTACCAGAGATGTGCTCTGCAGATGTTTTCTTTTTGTCTGTTGGTTGTTTCCTCTTTTTCTTAATAATGTCTTCCAGAGAGCAGAAATCTTCATTTGTAACAAAGTACAATATCAGTTATTTGTCTCTTGAACCATAGTTTGATATTATAACTAAATATTAATCACCTTATAGTGTTAGTTTTTCTCCTACCTCTCCTGGAATTTATACTGCTTTGCATTTTATTCTATTTTAATCTTTTATTTATCTATTTATTTGGTACAGGGTCTTGCTACATAACTCAGACTCATAGTGATCCTCCTGTCTCAGTCTCCCCAGCTCTGGGATTACAGACTTGTGTAGCCATGCCTTCAACTTCACAACTAGACCGAGCGCAAAACTACAGGACTAATTTTACTGTTTATTGGTTTTACTCACTTTACTTGTTTCAGTTAAATAATGCTATGTCTCCCAAAGTAAGTACCATAAAGACATGTGCCACACAATTCCTTTGAGGCAATATATACTAAGATATGAATGTGCCATATGCAGCCAAACACAACCAGCTCAGCAGCAGCAATGGGGGCTCACTTGTTCTAAAAATCTGAAATTTTTATACAATAGATTATTGCTCAGCTATAAAAAAAAATAATAAGTTCCAGGCTGTTGTAGACCTATAGATGCAGCTAGACACTGTACTGGTAAGTGAGATAAGTCAGACCCAGATGTGCAATCATCATATTGTCTCCCTAGAGTGAGAACCTGAAACAGTTAAGTGAATTAAAATATCTGAAAGGCACCATAGATACTGTGAAAGGGAAAGAATTTGCTCTACTGGAAGTGAAAACTAGGAAGAAGAAAAGGTCAAGAGAAAGAACGCCAAAAGGCATACTTCTGTATCTATGCAGGAGGATAGTTTGAGTAGTTATCTTGCTGATTTATGCTGATCTTTTGAAAGGAGCAATTTTTAAAAATTTTTATTCTTATTTATTTTCTTTTCACTTTCTTACAGCTTTTTTATTGTTATTTTTTCTTTTTAACTAATTTTGTTTTACATCTGGAAACCTAAACAACTAATTTGACGATGGCATCATGCAATATAGCAACTATTGCTGAATTTCTGTCACCTTAATTTTAAAAGATGTCACATTTATTTACTTATTTACTATTGTGTATTATTTAAAAATTAAAAAAGAAACAGCTTTAGGGGGAAAAGTAGAAGTCATTTCTTGGTTTTGGCTTTGATAGCTTGTAAGCAATCACAGCTTATGTTAAACCACATGAACAATTTAGGGTCATCATGGGACAACCTGTACATCAGCGCATGTGAGCAGAGGGTTCTGCAGATCTGCATGGGTCTCCTTGTCTTAGGTAAAGGACAGCAGCTGTGCTGCTCAGTAGCCACACACCAGCCTCATCCCATCCCTTCTCTTGAATCAAGTCATCCTATTTGCCCCCAAAGTTTCTATGACTACAGGATAACGGGCTTTTGTGTTCTAAAAATTTGCCTTTTTGTTTAAGTAGGCACTGTTACGTTAAATTTTGCCAATCATCCACTGACGGTATCAAAGAGGAAATACCATTTGATTCCCAGTTCCCCAGACTCTAGTTCACCAAGTCTGTTTTTCCTCAGCTTTACTGCTTTGACTTTTTGTATTATAGTTATCGAATAATTAACTTAAGATTGGGATATTTTCATTTCTGTACACTCTGGGTTTGCTACAACAAATGGCATATATTCATGTGTAGGAATATAATCTAGAGAAAACTGAAGTATAATTTATTCTACATGCATAGCATAAAAAATCATGTTATCTAGAAAATATTCTAGAAAAATAAAAATTGTTTACAGAATTACCTCTCTTTGTGAGAAACTAAACCAAAATTTGAAATGTACACTAATTTTGCAAGATAACATATTGTACTTCAGATAAGCATTCTTTGAGACACACTCACTAACTATAGCCTGTCCCGTATATTTTAAGACAAAATTAGCTTGAAAAGTTTTATGTAATTCCTTACTTGAATTAAAATACCGTTTGCTATGTATGATATTTTCATTGTTGGTGATTTATATGGTAATCAGATCATTAGTTCGATAAAAGCAAGCATCAAAGTTTATCATCAAAACAAGTCATTCCCTTGAAATGACTCTAAAGTTATTAGCAGGGAGATTTTTGCAGAGTAAATATCCAATGTTACTCAAATTTATTTTGACTTCTCTAATAATCTGTAAGTGAATGCTTGGCCCAGTTTCCTTGACATTTGTATTTACTTTTGACCACATTCATGCTTTTAAATCTTGTTCTTATTTTCCTTATCTCTTAAAGTTTTAAATGTATTTTTACTTGCCAGATGCCAGACATGTGGCTCAAAATGTGCTCAGTTATTGCTAAGGGAAATCTTTCTTCTGTAGTCTCATGATGTGTTGATTTTTCACTAATCAAGAATTGAGCATAAGACTTTAAATTGAAATCAGGAATATTTAGAGATGGAAACTTTTCATAGTTATTAAGTACTCCAATATTTCATAGTGTAAGTCACTGTAAGTTGATTCAAATCAGTAATTCACATAGCATCCTAACCAGGTTCTTCAAGCCTGCACAACAGGAAGCTCCCTTGGGAAGATCTAATATTGACCCTGTTTTAGGGAAGCTTTGATATATTTGCTGAAGCATTTATTGACTTTCTAAAGGCAACTTCAATCCCAAGCATTTTGTACATACATGACATGCTGTTTGTACAAAGTTATGAAGGGCTTCAAATGTATCCAGATAAAAAGGCAGACTGTTTGGAGTTACATAATCTTATAGCACAGAAAAAGACAGACGTTTGACCCAATATGAACTTGAAGAAATAAGGATTAATAGTGCAGATGCAGAAAATAGACATACAGGAAATCCTTTAGAATATGTTTTATTATTCAGGTTTACACCGAAAACAAATTGGACTAGATGGTCCTCCCAGATTTCTGTAGCAACAACCAGAAACCTACATTTTAACTTCCACTCTGAGAAATCAATCCAGATTTAAGCTATCTGCACACAAGGGTCCTCCTTCTCAGCCATCACCTTATGGACCGCTTTTAGGTTCGGTAGTTTGAACACATGACAATTGCCAGGTATTGCTGCCCTATTTCTACTTGACTTTCTCCTGGTCATTAGGCCTTCAGAGGTCTAACTGTGGTGAAGTCAGGTCGTGAAAGCATTTGGTGATAGTGAAGTTCTGAAAAAACAAGAAGACAGAGGGTCTTCTTCATCTTCATGGGAGAAAGCTTCCTTCCAGAATTATTTGGAGAAATTGTCTGCTCCACAGAAATCTCTACACTCCTCAAGTGTTGACATGTTAATAATGGTTTCCCATAAATAGAATGAATATAAATATGCATTTTAATATTCGCTAAATACTTGAAGTAATTTCTGATACTAAAATATTATACCATATGAATTCTTCTAACTTGTAAAAAGATTTCTTCAACATTATTGTTTCATATAAAGGTGTGACCAGCCTCTCAAGTTACTGGCCAAAACAAACCTTGAAGAATATATAATAATTATTAATTCACTGTATGAACTAATAGCCACTGTTTTAGACTGATCATATTATGTATTAAGAGATAATAGAAACAATGATTCCGGTTGGACATATATACTGCTTATGTATTGTTTGATGCATGTGGGAAATGGGGATCCTGGGCACTCAAAAGTTAAGGGGAGATCTTCACAGATCTATTTAGGCTTTGGATCCAACTTCTCCTTCCAGAAATATATGTTCTTATAAGTGAAGCTGAATTTGCTTCAAAACAAGAAGCTTTCAGAGTTTACAAAGATTCCCCTATGAAAGTTTGTGTGTTGTTTGTGTTCTAGAGTGTAAAATGACCACATAACAGAAAAGAAAATACTTCATAAAACTTGGAGCCTGTCAAATCTGGGAAAATTCTATCCTGACTTTTGGGGTGTCCATATGATCCTCTTGGCTCAGGGAGGCTCAGCTGAGACAGAATTCATCCTACCAAGGCCATCCTAGTTAAGTCAAGCATCTTTATTGAGTAGAATAGAGAATTAACGCAGCCCAGGGGATAGTGTATGGACACTTCCCTCATTCAATCCACCTGAAAGACAGCAGTCAGGAAAGAAAGAGAACAGCAAACATTAAATGGATTGCTTGCATAGATAATATTGTATGTATGCATTTATAGAATGAATATATATATTATATGCTCATACATATGTAAACTTATTTACTGGTCACTTACAAGATATAAAAGATCATGATTTTCATTAGATTTAATCTGAAATTATAATGCTGCCTTGGTAAGTACCAAGTAGATATTTTACAAATTAAGAAACTGAACTATCTGCAGTAGACTCATGCCACAAGGAACATATCAAATCATTGAGCTGAAGTAAATCTGTATTTAAAATATTCCCACTATACTTCAGAAATATAAATGATACAGCATCAAGAAATAACTATGTTCGTTAGTTTGCTATAGTAAGTGAGGAGTTATAATTTTGCAACCACCTCATCAGAATCCAAAAAATATCTCTGGAAAGACTAAGTATACTGGAAAGCTTTGTAGTGAAATCACTCTAGAGCTTTTAAACAAGTCATAGATAGCATCTTCCTCCTAAGCAATGCTGATTGCCTAATTATACACAGATAAAAACATACTTATTGGTGACTTGAAATAGTTTCATAAGCATTGAAGTTTTATGTGATTTAGTTTCAGTTTTGTATACTGGAGATATGTACACTTACTGAAAAAGCATCTATTTAGATGTGTGTACTGGATGTTAATGAATGTTCTGATCTTTTAATATTCAGAAAGATAATGATGTTAAGTTCAAATACCTATGTTATAGAGTAATGGTATCACTAAGCTTCTCTTCTGGATGGTTAAGAACATAAGTGTACAGACCAAAAATTAGAGGAAAAAAAAAAGGGCTACAAGGATAGCCAATATTTTGGCCCAGCCCTTCAAAGTCAGTGAGGACTCAGGACATAAGAGAGCCTGTGCTATAATTCAGTGGTGTCCCAAATTTTCTGTTCAAGGAGATTTTGGGGCCACAAAAGAAAGGGACTGACAATGTATAGTGTGTCTCAGGAGAGTCAACTAGAGAGAAAACATTCTCTCAGGCTTTCACAGAAGCAAACTGATCAAGCAATGGCCATGATTCACCCAGACAGCTGACAATGACAAACGTTCTATAAAATGCTGTACATGGTTTCAAGGTAAATCATGAGGGGATCTGACTGATCTTGACAGATACAAAAGTTACATATGTTGTTATATAGGTCTTGCTATAACTTGGCCTTCACCACCCAGCAGAAAAGTTTAACCATGAGGTATAAAAGGTAAAGCCAGATTAGTATGCCAAGCTGTAAAAAGCTCAATCAACAGCTTCCAACATTGCCAGTTCTGCCAATAACCCACTACAATTGTGGAATATTGGACTATGTATAAAGTTACTTTCTCTTTGTTCAATAAGAAGAAATTTTTGTATCAATAATAATTAGAAAAATCATCATGTCTCCATCCTGTTCTCTAAACAACAAGGACAATAATATATATTGTATCAATTATTGAAACCGTACTACTAATGTGTTTTGAAATTGTCACATTATTTCTTATTAAAAGTAATAAAAAAGACTGCAGAAAAACAAGCTGTTAGATTTAAACCAAAGAAATAAGAAATTATGTTGAGAGAGCTAAATTCTTTAGCAAAGAGGCAAAAATCATTAGCTTAGAAAAACTTTCATGTTCAGCTATAAAATTAAGCCATGTGAAAAATCTAAGAGGTTAATCTGGAAAGAACAGCAAGCATACTTAATAGCTATTAACAAAATATTCTGATAAATGGACTTCAAAAGTAAAACTTTCCTACAAGTAGTAAGTTTATATTGACAAACTACTTCATCAAGAAGATACCACTGACTCCTCCACACAAAGCATACACAGAGTTACATACAAGGAGTGACCTACATATAGGGTGAGTGTTTAAATAAAAATATTTGTTACAGTGAAAAAAGAATGGTCTGATCAAAATATTTCATATTAATTTCCAATAAGAATAAGTTAGTTACTTTTTACTCGTTGCTAGGACAGATATCCGACACTCAAGATGAAGGAAGGAAAGGTTTATTAGCTCACAGTTACTGGAGGTTTCAGTCCATATTCAGCTGGCCCAAGGCTGAGTGGAGCAGGGCAGAGAGCATCCAGTTCATGGCGGTGGAAGAGCAGCAAAATGGTGACAGAGGCAGCCAACCAAACATGGCAGCAGAGCAACAGCTCTAGTCAGTCTCTCTGTCTCTATATTCTTGTCAGGCTCTCTGCCTTAGGATATCTGCCCTAGGCCACACCCATAGTCCCAGTCCTATTCAGACCGATAATCCCATCAGTACTAAAACACATAATCCCATTGACTCATGAGTCAAATCTCAATCTATAGAAGTCCCCGCCCAATGACTACATGGGGCCTTGGGGGGACAACTAGACATAAACCATAACAATAAGTATAATTTAAAAATTTTAATATTAAAATTTAGAAAATATCACTTACAGTATTGTTCAAACAGTGTTCAAATATTTGCCTTAGTAATTTTGAATATATTTTTAGGAAAAATGAGATCATTAAATGAATAATACCATGCCATATCTGTGCAAATAATCATTGCTTGCCTCCCGTACAATTTCAGCGTTGCCTGGGGGCAATCTCAAATTTGGCCTTCCATAGATACGTCAGAAGGTAACTTTTTAAGACCTTAAGAGCCACAGGTTGTACTTGCATTTGGAGTGCCTTTCTGTCTTCACCGCTTCAGACTATCAATGTGAGATCAGCCCTGTCCTCTAAAGTTACAAACTTATTCTGTTTTGGGTTTTGTTGTTGTTGCTGCTTTGTTTTCTTTTGTTTTGTCTTCTTTGTATTTAATGCAGGGTCTACAGGGTCTCACTACCTAAGTTGAACTTGTGGTGATCCTCCTGTTTTCACGCACCCAAAGTGCTAGGATTACAGACACGCCCCACCATGCCCAGTCTCAACTGGCCTCTCAGCTGGGTGCGCCCAGGGGCAGGCCCCACACAGCAGGCCTGGGGATGGCACCCTGGCCGCCGCATCTGCCTAAGCAGGAGCTTTAACCCGCTGAGCTACGTGACCATCCCTGAACACTTTACGCTGTTTCTGTTCTTTTTCTTTATTGGCTACTCTTGTGAGCCTTGCCTTGGGTACTTGTTGTGAGACCTGGCAATTGTCTTGAGCAGATGTGGAGCCTGGGAGAGAAGACACTGGCCCGCGCACCTGTTCATGCTCCCACTTCCCTGTTCTCCATCTGAATCCATTCCTGTCCACTGCATGATTGAGTCTCCCTGCCTTTGTCCTTCCTTGCCAGGAGGTGTCACGAGGTAATGATCCGTTATTGGTGTATGCGTTAGGCTCTCATTGTATCTTCTCTGCTAGGCTGTGGTTCTGCAGCAGTAGGGACACATACATTCAATTCACTGATACATTCTTAGCTCACAGCAGAGTATTTAACACCTAGTAACTATTTGGCACATTAATAAATGTTCGGTTTTAATTTGGGCCTGTCGCTTCACTTACTGAATAGTTACCTAAGAATAATAATATAGTAAGCTTGTTTCCATACTCACTAAGGAGTGTATAATGTACCTGAATCTTAGCATCTTGATCTTGCAAGTAACTTTATGATTACTTTCATCCTCCTTTGTTATTTAATCATGGAGGTTAGGATTTAGAGGCAAACTGGTCCCAGAGTAACTCAGCAGTAGTAGCCCATACTCACCAAGGCACTGGTTCACAAGTCATTAGCTTACATGCAAGCACTGCAGTAAGACATTAACTTCCCAGAGTGATGACTGGCAAATGAAAATAGCATGAGAATTTGCAGATAAGCCGACAAATACAAATAACCAGAATGACAGATGTGGTTTAAGATAAAAATAAATCTGAATCTATTGTCCCCAGTGTGTGAAAATGTTCTGTGTGATATTTTTAAATTCCTATTTTGTATCTCTCTGTTATTGTAATATTGAAACTCTGAAATTCTAATCTCAGTCTGTTTTCATAAGAACAGAACTAGTCATTAAAAATATATCATAGAAATAGCTCATAGCAATTAGTGAGCAGCTATTATGTGTTCAGCGAAATACGTGTTTCAGAAAAGCTGAAAATGTAGCAGACATAGCAGATACGGCTGAAATTACTGAAACAAAGTGTGATGGTGTCAGATAGATACTTTTGGTGAGACATTATGAAAGTCAGTATGGCAGTTATAATCAGAAAGTTGTGATCAGAAAATTTAAAAAAAAATTAATGGAACACTCATGATATAAATGTCCCTTAATATGCCCAATTAAACCCTTTATAATATAATACCTGGAAGGTTAAAATGTTATATAATAGGCCCTAAGTTGTAGTTTCTATAAAATTTATGCCAATATTTCTAAGATTTCAAGCCTTAAACCCAACAAAATCATTGAATTTGCACCTCAAGTTTGCGATGCCTAGGAAAGCCAAACAACTTAATCTCTGTTCACTCTGAATTTATATATATATATACATATATATATATAGTGAAATATATTTTCATATTAATATATTCATATATATGTGTTATATATTATATGCTATATATTGTATGCTATATGTTATATGTATCATATATTTTATATTATTTACCTTTAAATTTTAGAAACAGGTCTTCTGGAGTTTTCAAAATAAATATAGATTTTGCTAACAGCTGATATTTTCTCTCCTCAAGAAGACAAACCCCTGTCTTGTTCTTTCCAACAATCTGGTTTTGATTTGAGCAAGCCGTTCTCCGCTGTGCAACATTTGAAATAGCAACCCAGCAAAATTTCTCCATATCTCTCTATGGTGGTATTCTTTTAAAAGAAGAAAAAACTCAGAGACTTTCAAAACAAGATAATAGCACAGTAACAATAATTAATGCATTGTGTATTGTTATCTTCAGAGTAGTTAATCAGGGTACAGCACATAGGCATGAGATATGGTCCAAACATTAGTACAAACCCTTCTTTTCAGGGAACTATTAAAAATAGCAGTATAACTATCTTGGCTATCTTGTGTACACATTTCTTTTTTCCTTCCTTTTCCCTCTCCCCCATCTTAATTTCTCTTTGCAATAGTTTCTTCTGAATTCACACAATCTATTGTACATTTTGGGTCCTAATTACTCGTTCAGCTTCTCACATTAGTGAGATCATAGGATATTTACACATCTGGGTCCGACTTATTTCACTTGTCAGTAAGGTTTTTAGTGGCTTACATTTACCTATAGAAGTGTTTGGTTTATCCTTCTTTATGACTAAGTAGTACTCCATTGTATTAAAAATCCTATGTTGTTTTACCCATTCCTCCATTAATGGACATTTGGACTGTTCCAAGATTTAGCTATTACAATTTGTGCAGCTATAAACATGGGTGCACATATATTGCTATGGTGTGATGTTTTTAATACTTCTGGAAAAATACCCAGACAAAGAATAGCAGGGTTGAATGGGACCTGCACCAGTCTACACTCCAACCAATAGTGGTGAAGGATTCCTTTTCCCATACACTCTTCCCTGAGCATCTCCTCCTTGTCCTTGTTCTTGTCCTTGTCCTCGTCCTCGTCCTCCTCGTCCTCGTCCTCGTCCTCCTCCTCCTCCTCCTCCTCCTCCTCCTCCTCCTCCTCCTCCTCCTCCTCCTTCTCCACCTTCTCCTCCTCCTTGGCCTCCTGTTTCTCCTTCTCCTCCTTATCCCTTTTCTCATTCCTCTTTGGGAATCAAGACCTTGCACTTGCCAAGCAGGCATTGTGCCACTAAGCTATAGTCACTAGCTTTGATTTCTTAATGAAAACCATTCTCTCATGAGTGCGATGAATCTCAGTTGTGTTTTAATTTACATCTCCTGGATTATCAGTGATGTTGACCTTTTTTTATACATTTATTTGATATTTATAATTCTTCATCTCAGTTGCCCGTTTTTGAATGGGATTTTTGAATTTAAGAAACCTGATGTTTTTCAATTATTTATATGTTCAAAATATAGATCCTTTTGTCTGAGGGACAATTGGCCTTAATTTTTTTCTCATTCTGTGTTTTTTTTTTCATTCTATTTATGATTTCTTTTTTATACAAAAGCTTTCCAGTGAGGTCTGGATTTCATTCATGAAGTTTCCTGCTTACACCTATATCCTTAAGATTTCTACTTATTTCCAGGTGTGATGGTGCATGCCTTTAATCCCAGTACTTGGAGGGCTGAGACAGGAAGATCACTGAGAGTTTGAGACCATCCTGGGCTACAAAGTGATCTCAAGGCTAGCCTGAACTGCATAGTGAAACCCTGTCTCAAAAAGAAAAAATATATATTTCTAATTATTTTCTTTTCCAATAAATTTAGTATGTCTCTATTAATACTAAGATTCTCGATACATTTTGACTTTAGTTTAGTACATGATGATAGACATGGGCCTAGTTTTAGTCTTTGGCCAAAGACCAGCTTTTTCCATAACCATTGATTAAAGAGACTATCTTTCTTCCAGTAAATATATTTTGGACTTCTGTCAAAGATAAGGTGGCTGAGTGTGTTTAGACTTCTGTCTGCATCTTCAGTTCTACTCTACTGATACTGAAGTATGTTTTGCTGTTGTTATTGCTGTTACTAATACCATGCTGATTTTATCACAGTAGCTTTGCAGTACATTTTCAAGTCAGGAATTGCGATGCTCCTTGACTTGCCTTTGTTGCCAAGAACTTCATTTGATATTCTAGTTCTCTTCTGATTCCAAAAGCATTGTAGCAGAATATTCTCTAGTGTAGAGATTAGAAACTAGCATCTTAAAGAGGCAAAGAATGACAAACAAAGTTTAGGGTGGGTTGTAATCTGTTACTTAGGGATCTTAGAAGACTGGGATCTAAAAAGGTGTAAACAGCTTATCCTGATTGATGTCTCCACCCTTACTTGAGACATTGGTGTAACAGTTGATCCTGAGTGATGTTTCCACCCTTACTTAAGATGTTGGTGATCCCCTCTCCTCCCTGTAAATCTTCTATTGTATGACCTAAATAAAAAGGAAGTGCTTCTAGAGTTCCAGGTTCACTTGGAGAGAGACAAATCTCAGTGAGTCCTCTGAGCTACCTTCACTAGGTCTTCTTCTCATTTCTTTCAGCACCGACACAGAACATTACAACACTCTAGTTCTGTGAGGTATGCTACAGGTATTTTGATTAGGATTGTTTTAAATCTGTATAACAATTTTAAGATTATGGCAATTCTCACTATTTTGGTTATTCCTATCAATGAGAAAGGGATATCTTTCCATGTTCTGATACTCTCTTCTCTCTTCATTTTCACAGTACAGTAATTTTCAATGTATAGATCTTTTAGCTCCTTTGTTAGCTTGATTTTGATGTATTTCACTTTTTTGGATATTATTACAAAGTATGTAGCTTCTATAATTTCTGTTGGTGTAAATTTGCTTTTTGAATGCAAAATGTTATTGATTTTTTTTAGTGTTACCTTTGTATCCAGCTACACTGATGAATTTGGTTACTAGGTGTAGAACTCTTTTGGTGGAGTTTTGAGGTCTTCTATGTATAGTATCAAGTCATTTGCAAATGATACTTCAACTTCTTCCTTTCCTTTGAGTCTCTTGTCTAATTCTTCTGGCTAATGTCTCCAGAACTATACTGAATAGAAATTTTTGATAGTAGACCTCTTTGTCTTATTCCTTATTTTAGAATGAAAGTTTCAATTTTTGACCATCTAATATGTTTACTGTCTGTTTGTCATAGATAGCGTTTTATCAGAGTAAAGTAAAGTCCGTCTACTCCAATTTTTTATAGAGTTTTCATCATGAATGGGCGTTGAACTTTGTCAAAAGCTTTTCCTGGATCTATTTAGATGATTCTATGACTTTTGTCCCTGCTTCTGTTAATATGGTGTACTACATTTATTGATTTGTATAAGTTAAACCATCTCTATATCCCAGTAAATAATCCTCTTATAAATTCCCTAATATCTTATTTAGTATTTTTGTATCTATAGTCATTAGGGAATTTGGCCTATAGTTTTCTTTTTTGGTTGTGTTTTTCTCCAACTTGGAATCAAGGTAATAGTTGCTTCCAGAAATGATTTTTCAAGTATCACTTAAAGACCTTAAAGAGCTTCAGAATTACCGGTATTCATTCCTCTCTAAATTTCTTGTAGAATATCACAGTGAATCCATAGGTTTGCTTTGTTGGTTTTAATCACATTTTCAATTTCATTGGCTGCCATCAGGTTATTTAGCCCTTTGTTTGTTTGTTTGTTTTGTTTTGTTTGCAGGATCAGGGTTGAAACGCATGACTTTCCATGGTTGCTCATCGCAGTCCTATCTATTAGATCTAACACTATATGCTCATCTTCATTTATTCTTTCATACAAACTTTCAGTGGATTTTTTTTTTATCTCCTGGATTTCTGTACAGACCTATTCCATTCATTCTACTTTTTATGTTGGACATTCATAGTTTCCCTCACCTTCCTGAGGCCCTCTATGGTATCTGTCTTCTTCAATGTCATTCATTTTTATCATACGTTCCACTTGTACCTTAGAGATTATTTTTCTATAGCTCTTCTGTTTGCTTTCTGTTTTTTGTTTTTTTGTTTTTGTTTTTGTTTTCACTTCTCTAGCTATCGTTCAGACAGTTCCAGTGGTTGACCTCTGATTCTATCTCTTTGCACCCTCAACTTGTCCTGTGTGAGCTCAGTGCTTGGAGGTGCACTATGTTTCGTCATCTTGTCTATTTTGTCTCCATTTTTAAAATTTTATTTTGTTTTCTGTGTTGATGCTTGAAGATTTCTTATGTTAGATGAGAAATCATGGACTTTCCTACCAGCCCATATTAGGTCAGAAGTCCTCATCAAGGAGGATTGTTTTGGGGCACTACTCTGCTTTTTTTTTTTTTTAATAAACCAATATCTGATGTCTAATTCTGTCTTAGCCAGGCATGGTGGCATACATATATAATCCCAGCACCGAGGAGGCTGAGGCAAGAAAACTGCTGCAAGTTTGAAATCAGCTTGGGCTACAAAGTGAGTTCAAGGCCAGCTCTGGTCTGCATAGTGAAACCCTGTCTCAAAAAGAAGACAAAAAGAAATCTAATTCTGTGCTAAAAGAGAGCAAACTCAAGCATCACAATCTGTTAATAACATCCTTTCCAAAGCAATGTATTAACATGACATATTATTTTGTGCTTTCCTTCAGTTTTGTTAGTAATTGTTCTTTTCCTAGTACATGATATCATGTTGCTATATCCTGATTTGATTATCAGTTACTATGTAATGACTCATTTCCAATACATCAAGTTTACATTCATTTTATTTATTTATTTGATTTTTATTGTTTTATTTTATCTTATTTTTAGGGAAGGGTCCACAGGGTGTCCAAGGTCTCACTACTAGATCGGACTTGTACTGATCCACCTGTTTACAGCCTCCCAAGAGCAGAGATTACAGGCCGCACCACCATGCCCAGTCTCAATTACTGTCTCACTGTGCCCCGGAGGTGGGGTTGGCACGGCAGGTCCAGGGACTGAACCCCTAGCCCTTGAACCTGCTTGCAGGTGCTTTAATCCGTGAGCTATTTGGCCAGCCCTTATACATTCATTTGAAATTGTAGAGGTACCTGTACATAACTTACCTTGATTCCTTTTAATTCCTGTTCCCATTCCCAAGGCCTTGTTTGTCTCTGTCTCTATCTCTGTTTCTGTCTCTCAATTCCATTTCCCCATTTCACAGTTATTGTTAATATTATTATTTTCATGTACACTTACATAATCTTTACATTCATTGTATTTAGTACAGTGCATGCACATGACACATCTTTTCTTTGATTTTTTATGGCCAGAAGTTGAACTCAGGGCCTCATCCTTTCCAGGCATGTGCTGTGCTTCTGAGCTACATCCTCAGCCCCACAGGACACATCTTAAATGTTCTCAGGGTGATGTATTTCTCCCTGGGACATCATTCTGTTTAACTTTTACTTGGAACATTGGAAAGCCAGCAACAGAAAAGAATATTTTTTATGTTATATCCTAGTGCTTCTCCACCTCAGCTGGTGCAGAATTCAGGAAGTTTTCCAAGCACAGATAGCCAGAACACCCAATTTCATTTAAATCATAGTTCTTTGGAGTGCAACTCCAGCTTCAGTCCACATGAATGCAGCTAGATTTCGGAAGCACTGGGTTAGCCTGATGGTAGGACCTCAGCCATGTGTGACAGGAACCTGGAAAGAGGGATGGTCTTAGCTCAAGGCATTGCATAGTGAGAACTGTACTGTTGCCAGCCTTCTGTGCAGCTTGCACATTAAAACAAATACTGCCTTGACCTTGAGCCTTCTCTTGTGTACTAAATCCTTTCTAGTCCTCTTCCTGTGTTGAAATGGGCCAAAAAAAGGTTCGGGTGACCTAAGGTACCCTATAAAAAAACACATTATTTATATCTTCTCTCCTACCTAGACACTTTTTTTTTTTTTTTTACTAATTCTGTAGATTCAAATCTTGCTTCTAAAAACTGGAAACTTTGGCTGGAGTTATATACTATCAATGAATAATTCACATCTTTATATTAATAAGAAGAGTTCTGCTTATTTCCCATGGTGCTACCAGGCACAGGGACGCCTGACCACTAGATGTGATCTTAGTGAATGCCAGTGCTGGCTTAGGTCATCAGGACTTCCTAGAGGCACATGGGAGCATGGCTGTCCATATAGCTTTGTTCAGTGGCCCCAGCGAGGACACTGCTGCTCTCATTCCTTCACTCCTATTGATGCCATACTGGCTATGACTAGCATCTGGATTGGGAAAAAAAGACCATTTTATTCATTAGACATTCTTTCTTGTACATTCTTCTCCATCAGTTGCAAACTAAGTCTGTCTCATCCATCATGACAACTACTAAAGACGAAAATAACCAATTTTCACTGAGTTCTTTCTTCATCCACAAATCATAATGGCTCTTGTACAAAGCCAGTTCATTTAACGCTAGCAACCCACAAAATAGTTACTATGTTTTTCCCATTTTCATATGAAGAACATCAGGTTAGATAAATTGTGCTCACACACCACATTGTGAATAAATAACAGTTAGAAGTTTCAAAGCTACAATTAAATCTTCAGAGATGAACATGTTGAAGTTGTATTGCAGAACCATATTTCTCAAAAAAAAAAAAAAAAAAAAAAAAAAAAAAAAAGTAAGCTCCTTAAAATACTAGTCCTAAACTCTGTTCATGTCTCTGTTTATTCCCATGCACACTTACACCTCCCCTTTCCTCCTGGACCACTGGCCACCAATTGTTCCTGCATTTGCAGCAGCTGCGAGTCTGGCTACATGCTGCTCCTGGGGTCTGAAGTGGACTCTCTTAGCCAGGGAGAAGTCCACCTCACAGCCTCCCGTCTCTGTTCAAATATCAAGCAATCCCATGGGAAGCTTGGCCTGAGCTCCCAAGTCCGCTCATAGTTCTCTCTGTGTTCTTCAGGCCCTTGATCAGCATCTCCATCACTGCATTCATCATTTGACTGCTAAGAACTTAATGCTGTAATTAACTTCTGTGAGCTTGGTTTCCTCATCTATAAAAATGAGCATAATCGAAGATCCAATTTGAGAGACATATGAATGTGAAAGGAGATAATGAACATAAGGTACTTACCCACATGTTTTAGAGTAACCATTTAAAATACTAACTATACTTATTATTACCATCTCACTATGTTGCAACTTCTTCAAAATACTTCTTTCCTTAACTACCGGCTTGCTTTCTATTGGGTGGGTATAGTGACATATTTTGTATTCCTACATTTTGGAAAGCACTTAGCCCAGTTTCCAGAACTTTTGGAAACTTATGAGCTTATACAAGTTCCTTAAATCTTTCAAATGAAAATTTTTACTGGGCTGAAATGAGTATTAGGAAAAAAATGTGAAATGATTAGCACATTAAATCTTTGGTAAATACCAACATTTATCATCTATAAGTCTAAGTACCTGAACAGCTTCACTGACGAGTAAAACTTCCATGTCGCCAGGTTTTCTTTTTTCCCCCTTATACTTAGATGATGGAAAGTTGTTGCCATCTATACCTGCTGGCGAGTAGGCAGACCTCACTATGGATGGGGTGGCAAGCCCTGGGACTGCCGTGTCTTCCTTATGCTTGGAAAGATTGATATCTGCTGCTCTGCAAAGAAAGGATCAGTGCAAAACCTAGCAAGACTTTCTGCCACCTTTGACAAGAGGGCAAGCCCTTTCCCTGGATGCTTTTTTGTACTGGACTTTCAGATGACCATCTATTGAAAGGCACAAGGCAGGATGGAGAAAGAGTACCTAAGATGCCCTCTTATAAATTTCTATAATCCATCGACAAAAAACACAAAAAATAAATAAATAACTGACAGTGTACCTGATAATCTTTGTAACAAATAGCCTACAGATCCAAGAGCAGCAGAGGTTAGGGGTGAAAGTTTATTTGTGGTTGAAGACAAAAAAATTTCTAGAAAACCCAAAGCTCAATAGATAGATAGATAGATAGATAGATAGATAGATAGATAGATAGATGATAGATAGATAGATAGATAGATAGATAGATCTTCTTTTAAAGACACAATCAACATTTATTGGATTCTCTCCATTCGCCACCATTCACTTACTTCTTAGTTGACTGGTATCTTTTGTCTAGAATTTGACAGAGGGATTCAGCATAGTTTGCCTTTTAAAGTAGAAAATAAGTGCCTGTGAGATAGCTCAGCAGACTAAGCACCTGCTTAGGCAAGTGCAGGGACCAGGGTTTGATCTCCAGTACCACATTCTGTGCCGGCCCCATTCCCAGGCACGCTGAGCCAGCCAATAAAACAGGGCATAGTGACCACAGCTGTAATCCCAGCACTGGGGAGGCTGAAAACAGTAGAATCGTTATGATTTTGAGCTGCCTAGTGAGACCCTGTACAAAATACATTATTAAAAACCCAGAAAATAGGACTCAAAATATCATTCCTAAAGAAAAACATGCAGACATTGCTTTGTTTGCAAAGCTTATATCTGTAGTATGTCTTTTGTTTGGTGCATACCAATTGCTTTCATGAGAAAGAATACAAAAAAGTTCTACTTTTAGATTTCTTTCGATTTGAAACTTAGATGAATAACGAACTGTAAAATGCCTTGTTAATTACCTGATGGTTAATAATTATAGACATTTTTCTATCTCCAGCCATTCATCTTCTATCTTTATGATAAAGCAGTCTGCCTTCAAATATTGCCCTATTCAGGCTCAGTGTTGGATTGAGAAGCTTGTCTTAACCTCTTTCTATTGTTAAGAATACTTTAATTCGATAAACCAACCCTTTCTGACCGTCATATGTCTTCTTCCTTTTGACAAGAAAGTATTCCTAGCATAGACCAATTAATGAAACTATTCAATCAGGTACTAATTTCTTAATCTCTTAAGGTTTGTAATCCTAACCAATAAACTGAAATAAATATGATGAATTTTAGCTGCATTGTTTGACCTACTAAAATTTATTTTGATGTATAAAAATTAGAGGGCTAAGGTACTATGCATATAAAAATTAATTAATAATTTAAAATACTAAGAAAGGTAAACTTCCAGGGTGAAACACATAGAAAAGAAAGAAATGCATCTGCTAGAAACTATTGATATGAGAATTCTGGGGTTGCCAAGTTTAGAAACTTCAGTGGCACTGTAATAAATATGACCAAAGAATTAAATGAAAGCATGCTTAAAATGTTACAGCATGTGCCAGTTATGCCAGCACATAGCACTCATGGTCCTGGCACTCAGGAATCTAAGTCAGGAAACTCAAGGGCTCAAAGGCAGCCTCTGCCATGGTGAATTCAATGCTGTTCTGAACTAAAAACATAGAATTTGTCTAAAAAAAAAAAAACCTAAGTAATAACAAAAATCTAGATTGCATAAAAAATAAATTACATAAGTGATCTTTCACAAGGTAGAGAATATCTAAAAACAAATTATAATTATTAAAAGAACCAAGTGATAATTTAATAGATAAGATTGATGACCAGACTTAAGATAGCAAGAAGAGTGAATGAATTTGAACATTTATGAATGGGAGTTATTTGTAAAAGCCAGAAAGAATGAGAAAAATGAACAGAAGTTCATGGACTGTGATGCAACATGACCAACACTAAAGTGCAGGAGTAGAGAAGAATATTTGCAAAAATAATGACTGACCCTTCCAAGTTTTATGAAAACTATTAATCTACATATACAACAATACCAGTGAATTACAATTAGATAAATACAAACACGGTGTGATTAATGTCTAAACATACCATGGTTAAACAGTTGAAAGGAAATCTTGAAAGCAGATTAGCATGAAAACATTTATTAGAGATTATTATTAATACATTCTTATTTTTTAGAAATCTACAATGTGATTCAAATTTTATATGGAAATCCATGGGACCCAGAATAGTCAGTTTTAAAGGGAAAATAAAGTTGTAAAACTTATACATGTTGATTTTAGAACTTAATATGCAACTCCGTTAATCAAGTGTGGTATTGACATAAGGGTAGATACATAAATCAATTGAACAGAGTTGACAGCCTAGAGATAAACTCTTACAGTTATGGCTATTGATTTTTCTAATCATATGCAGAGTAAAAGAAGAAAGATAGGAAAGGCTTTTATAGAGTGTCAATTGTATGACATTCTGGAAAAACCAACTACAGAAATCTGGTGAGTGAACTGGTGGCAGAGTACTCACTAAAGGAATGTAGTTAATGTTGCAGAGTCCAGAGTCTGGCTAAGGAGGAGAAGCTGACCAGAGTGTCAGGCCGTGGTAGAGAAAGTGTGCAACAGTTTTTATTAAAGCTGCTCACTCAAGAAATTCACCTTTCTAAAAGACATGAGAAAATAGTATCATGAAGATTAATGTTACTTCAACAAATGGAGAGAAAATTTGGAGATCAAAACACAGAAAAGGCATCTCAGCTGCAAGCTGAGACAGCTTTCAAAAGGAACCTTAGCCTTGTAAGGCATACAGAAGCAGCTGAAAAGTCTCTCAAAAGCAAGGTTCACCCACATCTACTACTTGAGGTAGTTTCTCTTGAGACTCGTTACTGGGCATCAGTGAAGAATATATTCCCAAATGGAAATAGTGTCTTTTTAGGACAGGCATCATATACTGTTGGTGTTGAAAATCAGAAAGAAGCAAAAAACACCATTCTAAATGGCCACAGTGACAACTGCTTCATGCGCTATGTGAAGAAAACCTCAGTAATAAAGCTCATCTTGAAAGAGCTTGTCGGTAGATGCAGGAACTTTAGGGCTTGAGGATGCTGATATACTGTTGTTTCACTGACTCTCAGCGACGATGAAGACATGAGAGCCCACTGAGAAGTTTCCTCCTATTCAGGATCATGAACTTGCGTCCTACCAAACCTATGGAACTGTCAAAAACTAATATTAAAGTGTTATTAAATAAAAATTATAGTCACTGAGATATTCTTGGCTTTGATTATGAGTGTGTTAAAGCCACAGTATTTACTATATTTATGAATACTCCACCAAACTTTACACTAAAAACAGTGAGACATGCCTATGTATGAATTACTTCTAAATAACATCAGATTTTTTTTTAAATAGAACACCCTGAATTTGGTTGTAATATCAACTTACGTTATCAGTGCAGTGAAGAGAGCATAAACCCAAATTTACATGCCTCCGACCCTTTTCCATGCTTCTCCTTATCACTTGGTCCAAACTAAGATCAATATGTTCTGGGACACTTTTCATTCAGCCCAGGTTACCATAGAGATCATCTCATTTTCTTTAATAACTACTCTCATTAAAGTATATGTGAGTTAAGAAGTAGGTGACCTCTTTTGTATTTTAAACTGTCTTATTTGGTTCATGCTTCATAAACTTTATAAAGATTTATCTCCTTCCATAACTAAGTATTTAAACTACTCAAGACATAAGGTTGCCATTAGCCGATCCTGTGAGCCCGATGGTGCCTTCCGTCAGTTTTCCACCTCACTGGCTAATGCATCTGATATTAAAAGAGCAGATAGGGTGATTTCAGAATTTCTTTTACATTATTGTATCTGACCATCTTTTGTCTATCATATTTGTATATCTTTCTTTTAAAGATTTTAGAAGAGCCGGGGAGATAGCTCCATGGCACAAGTGCCTTCCTGGCAAATGCAAGATCATGAGTTCGAACTCTGGTCCCACAAAAAAATAAAAATAAAGATTTTAGAAGAAAAGCAAACCAAAATATATGTTTGATAATGATATGAATTTAGATAGGATAGAATATATTTAAAATATTGGAGGATAAGGGCTGGGGAGATAGCTCAGAAGAATAAGTGCTTACCTGGCAAGTGCAAGGGCCTGCATTCAATCCCCAGTTCTGCAAAAATAAAATAAAATATTGGAGGATCCTGAAAATATTTGAGTCAAAGCTTTAAAAAAATATTTTAGAGATACTTAAGTATTACACTTAAATGCTAAAAATTACATAGTAGAAAGTAGTATTTCTGTAAGACAGTTATTATGGCACAAATGTTTCAGGATATCATGAACTTGGTAATTCTAAAGAAAAATCAAGTCTAATGTACATTCTTCAGTGTAGGAACTCTACTGTATTCAACGGAAGTTTCACACTGAAATCCTGAAAAAATGTCAAAATACAATGAAAACTAGGAGATTAAGTACAAAAGTAATTAAGAATATGGAATTAAATATAATTAAGATTAAAAATCCTCTTTACTATTTTTATTTTTTCTTTAAAAAAAGCTTACATATTTAGGTCTGATAATCTGAACAACTAATTTGAAGATAGTATCATGCAATACAGCAACCATTGTTGAATTCCTATTTCTTTGTTTAGTGAAATCTTGCTTTTTTTTTTTTTTTTTTTCAAAACCAGAGATCAAATTCAGGACCTTGCACTTGCCAGGCAGGCACTTATGCCCCTGAGCTATTTCCCCAGCCCCTCTAATGTTTTGGGGTTTTTTATCACTAATTTTTATTCTTTAAAATAAAAAAAGAAATGATGAAAAAAGTTATGTGATAAATTTAATGTAATCTTTGCCATAAATCTATGCCTGATCACCTCTAAGGAAATAAGAACAAAACCTCAACAAATTCATATGGAGTATTATTTATATCATCTAATTTCTTTTCATTCTCATCCGTTAGTCTCATTAAAAAATGTTATATTTTTATAAAATGAGTCACTGGTGAAAACCTTAAATTACCCAAGAGGTGTCTTTAACTGCCCATTACACTGATGGAAAGGACATATTTTGAATGATCTTTGCTCCTGTTAGGGGAAAAGGAGATCAAATAACTTCAAGTTTTCCTTTTAGAAAAAAAAAAAAAAAAGCATTCCTCTCTTTTTATATGGACATGATAATAAAACATTCCAAAAAGGCCCACAAAAGTAGGCTAACCTTTATGTGAATGTCAAACACTACTGATGAGGCTAATTTCACTAAATCTGAGGAGCTATGCAGCCTCCTTAGTGGTTCTATGGTTTCCTTTGCTTTTCCTCACATCGCAGGAGTATTGAATTGAAGCCGCTTATGTTCAGAGAATATACATACTTACTTGCACCTGTACGTGCTTTAAGGCTAACCTTAAAGCGTTTTTGCATAAATTATCACCATATTTTGCCATCCAGTAGCTGGCAGTACTATTGCATTTAATAGGCTGAGAAATGTTTTGGAGGGTAAGTTGATTTCATGTGACTACATAATGATGCCAGAATGAGCAGGTGTGTCTCACTTCCAGAGATGGACCTTACCATTATGAGTTCAGTGATGTTTTCTGACATGGAAAATAAATTAAAATTTTAGTTGTTATGTGGAGAAACGGAATTCAGCAAATTAAAAGTTGAACTTGAAAAATCTGTGTCCTTATCTATAAAATAAAGACACTATGTCCTGTTAAAGTTATAATGAAAACTGCACGACAGAGGTCATATTTGGAGCCCTTGGAATTCCACCTTATAGGAGATCTTCCTTAATTATTTATTCCATGACAGTGAGTGATAAAAATGATAACTTGCGATTATAATATGCCTATTGTGAAATGAAGGGTAATTCTTACTGCTGGAAGCTGCTAAGCTTCAATGTCAACTTACTCTTAGATGCTGTCTTTAAGAACATTTCACTATTATTTCCTATTTTGTATATCTACGTCCTTTCCAGTTCCTTGATCTCTATGTTTTCAACACCTAGGACCAAACTAAATGTTAGTTCTGCCTTATGAAAAAACTTTCACATTCCCCTCAGCAAAATCCTCAGACTTCGATGTGGCTCTGGGTTTAGGTCTAAGAGACTGTCCTATGGTAAAGTTTTTTTCCCTCTAATCTCTGCATTTGTTCATGTCCGTGAAACTTTCTCTCTGACCTCTGGTATTGACACTTACAAAGTTCCTTTCTGCTGTTTACACTTACAAAGTTCCTTTCCAAGCATCAGGAAGCCAACTTGTTGAAGGCCTGTGGCTGTTGGTAGGGAGAGTGACTGACCCAGCTGAGGAAAGACGGCAACTGCTCAAGGAAGGGGCCATCACCCTGGACCCTTGCATCAGAGGCTTGGACACATCCTGGGAGGAACTTGCTGATGAAGCTGAGGCATATTTGACATCATAAGTATAAGTTAGTGCACAATGTGCTTGACTTTCAAACTATACTGCAGAAGACTCTAACTCTCTCCCTGACATTAAAGGAGATAGGATCAATGCCAAAGACTAAAGAGCATTGCTCAATTGTAACTCTAATACCCACTTAAGACACTTCTATACCTACTCACAATATATGGCATCATTTTCTTCAATATTATTATACCCATTGATACACCAGCTGGTTTCCAAGCCATCCACTTCCTTTTGAGCAAAACTACAAAAGTAGTTGTTGAAGATTTTCTTTTTTTTCTTTTTTTTTCTTTTTTTTTTTTTTTTTTTTTTTTTTTTTTTTTTTTTTTTTTTTTTTGAGACAGGGTCTCACTATGCAGTTCAGGCTGGCCTTGAACTCATTTTTGTAGCCTAGGCTGGTCTTGAACTCACAGTGATCATCCTACCTCAGCCTCCCAAGTGCTGGGATTACAGGCGTGGGCCACCATGCCTAGCTAGATTTTCTAACTAACTAAAAAGCCATATAAATGCCACTGCTGTTAATGTGAGGATAGAACCCTTCTTTCATTTCTCCTATATATTTTGACTGCTTTCTTACTTTATTTCAGTAAAACGAAGTTCTTTTAACTTTTCAGATTGCTAGAGTACTGACTGTTTTCCTTATTTTATATTTATTATGTGTCTTGGCATATTTTCCTGAATAATAAGGGAATATTTCACTTCAAACTAGATACATGTTTTGTCACTGTTGATATATTTTGATAAAAAGCTGGAGCATTCTGTGTATGAATTCTTTTAAATATTAACACAATAATTAAGTTTGTTTTTCTTTCTTGGGTTTCCCCCTTGACTTTAAGTTTGCTTATTTGGCTGTTGTCTGATATACCTATCATATTTTAAATGTCTGAGGTAGTCACAGATTGATCAACATTTTCATCTGCAACTTGTTGAAGAATGACCCCTGTAGCCACTATTCCTATGGACATCTACTGCCCTAGTTCCTTTCTTCCTTTTTATAATTTATAAGTTAACTGGTATATTGTCATTTATAGTGTTCCCACCTAATGTTAAGATCAGAAATTAATTTCATTTGTTCCCTAATTACTTATTTTTTGCTTTTATTTGAAGACTTTAGTTGAGTACTTGATAGAGAATTTGGTCTGACAGATAAAACTTTGAGGCCTGTGATGTTAAACTGAGTTCTGCATTTCACCAGGTGATAGTAATTTTTCTATTATTAAGAAAAGATTTTTATTCCACTCACAGGTGCGGTGTTGGTGGTATAATGGTGAGCATGGCTTCCTTCCACTCACAACCTGTCTTTGAACTAGTTTGTAGGATGTCATCTTTGAAATACAGATAATAGTAACAATATTGGAAGACTGTGAAAAGAGAAATTATTCACATGCTACATTTGACAAAGTGCATGTCATACGGACAGGCACATAAGCAGTATTAGGTGTGACAGTGTTTCTCCTTTAAAAAATAAAAAGAAGAGGAGAAAAAGAGATGGATAGGAGAGGGAGAGGATGAAAAAGAAAAAAAGAAGGTGTACATTTGGGTTTTTTTGTTTTTTGTTTTGTTTTGTTTTGTTTTTTATGGCTAAACTAATGAGTTTGTATCTGGGAAGATTTTTTTCCAAGTATCCTTTCTTATAATTTATACAATTCTCATATTGTATGCAATTACAAAATACAGTATGACAAGAGTTTCTCTGAAAATAGCTTTTATCCTTTTCTCTCCAGGAAGATGCAGTAGAAACTGCTTTCTGCTTTCTCAGTGATGGGCTTTTGCCCTGACTTTTCACCTCTCTGCATTAGCCAAGCTCGACCTTGTCCCACGGTGAGAAGGCTTGACCACTTCTGCGTCAGCCGTTACAGCTCTGATTCCTGAGACAACCTTTTATGCTCCTCCTGCCAAGTGCATGTTTCCACCCAATTAGCTAATGTCAGAGCCAGATAAAAATATGAAGAGACTTACAAGCTACTTTATTTTGTAAATTATATATTTTTAAATTCATTGATTTTTGCCTAGTTAATTTAACTGTCCTTACTCCAACTTACTAGAACAGAGTCCTTGAAACACCAGAATGACAAGTAGAATAAACATAGAAGTTCATTTTCAGTAAAACTGGTCTTTCAAGTTTCACAGCCAATAAATATAAACACAAAGTGGCAATATTCTCATTACAAATGTAAGAACATACATAAACCTACCCAGCAGCAAATTAAAAGAGACTTGGAGATAAATATACCTCTTACTTTCCCTACACTCAAGCCTTTCTCCTCTCATGTTTCACTTTGATTTATTATTTTCCACTTACTATGGTGGCACCCCAGTAAAGAGCCTAAATTATTTCTAAAGAAAAATAAAATAACTTTAAATCTTCACAAGGAAAGAAAAACCACTCTTCCGGTAACTCTTTCAATTAAAGAACAACTAGCAGCAGCAGACATTACATTTCAGAGGTCCCCATTTGCCTGGGACTACCCAGCCCTTAGTGTGCCTGAGCCACAGATCTGTCAGCTGTGTGACTGTGCATAAAGTTGTGCAGAGGAAGAGCCACCTCCTGTACTCAAGGAGGTGCGTCCTACTCTCTGGTCACCGAGTTCCATAGCTATAGAGTCAAGGTCACGTTTTGTACTTCTTTTGTGACATGATGTTTTTGATCACATAGGGTTTTCTATTTCCTTTCTTTGTGACCTATAATAATATGTTGGGGGCGGGGCAGAAAGATGGCTCAGTAGTCTAAAGCACCTGCTTAGGCAAGCTTAGGCAACTGCAGGGACCATGGTTTGATCCCATGCACCACATGCTGTGCCAGCCCCACCCCCAGGGCAGGCTGAGCAGGCCATAATATAAATAAATTAAATAATTAATTAGTTAATTAAATGTTAGGTTTGTTTTTGTTTTGTTTTCCAGTACCCGGTACCAGTGATCAAACTCAGGACCTTGTGCTTTGCCAGACAGGCACTTATGCCACTGACCTATCTCCCTAGTCCATGTTCTGTAATAATGTGCAGAAAATAAGAGAATATTGGTTTCATGGGCTTCTGTCACTGGTTAGAACTTCCTTCCGAAGAAAGTCTAAAGCTCAAGGGGCCTCTGAGCTGGAGACCCTCTGGCAGGCTCAACTTCTGCACTTCTCTGAACATAGCTATCACTCTAGTCAAGCATTCTTGCTCTTTTTCAGTAATAATTTTTTGTTATCATTGCTGTTGTGATTATACTAAAATCTGTTATATATATATATATATATATATATGTATATATATATATATGTGTGTGTGTGTGTGTGTGTGTGTGTTTATATAATGAAATAAACTTCTTAGCATATATTTATTACATTTTCTTGACAAAACATGCTGTACTTTGTTTCTTAAAGCTCTCCTAAATGTCCATATGATGAAGGCTTGAGGCTTGATTCTCAGCCTCAAACTAGTGGGAGGCGACAAAGAGTTTAAGAAGTGGCACCAGGGGAGACCACTGCACGCTCCCTTCCTCATATGCCGCCAAGCCTGAGTCAGTATGACCCAGTATATATGCTCTGATGTGTCCACAGTTATGAGCCAAGATAAGCCTGTTCTCTTTTATCTTGAATATTTGTTACAGTCAGGTAAAATTGACTACTATAGAAAATGTTAATTACCATAACATAACCTTTGCTTACAGAAGCAAGCACCATAAAGTATTGATTGCTTATGCTAATTGGAAAAGATTCAGGATAAGCTATTTTAAGTCAAGTAGGTAGTTTAAATGACTCCATTTAAAAGAAACTTCAGTCTAGTAATTGTCTTTTTAAGTCTGCCTCTAAGTTATCCCGTTTGCAATAGTAAAATAAATAGAAGAATAGCTCTTAATAAAATGAGAGTAATTTATTATCTTGCTCAGAAAAGAAATAACATTCCTTATTTGAAGGTCTAGGCTGGTACTGCCAATTTTAAAATTTTGATTCATGTTACATTTTTATTTGAACATGGATTAAAACTCGAATTTTCAGTCAGAAAAATTGAGGAATTCAATTATCCACAATCACACATTCTTACCATTTTTATCACACTTGGGTCTAATTTTTACTAATCTGTCATACACAATATTAAATATAACATTTTTTATTCATTTTTATACACATTTCCTTATGTGAGCATAATTTTCATACTTCCTGCAGCAACAAAGTATTTTGAATCTTAACAGTTCAAACTGTATAACATTTTATCTTCATGCCATTCTGTTGGGATGTATTATTAATAATAGTAGTAAAAAAATCGCTATTTTTGGCTATTTACACCATAAATGATACGTTAAAAGCATCTTTATCAAAGAAGTGAACAAGCCCAGTTTGTTATACAGGAATGTCTAGACTATGGAATTTGATAGACTTAGGTTTCTACTATGTGAAGTTAGTCTAAAAAACTTTGTTTTTATTTCTTTTACCTTCTATGGCCTCTTCTGAAAAAATAAAGGTAATCATGACTGACCTTGTGCCTGTCCCTGAGTCTGACACATCAATGATGGCCAAGGAAAGGCGGGAGACTGGTCCTGGGAACCACTCCTAAAGTTGGTTTATCCACATATTTAAAATAGAGGCAGTGCCAGGTAGGGCTGCGGGGTGGCGGGGGCTGGCGGAGGGGGGCGACCCCGGCCCCTCGGAGTGCGAACGGGCTTTGTCGACGAGGTGACACAGAAGTCAAGTTTGTAACCGAGGTAGTGGCCGAAGGTAGGTGCGGTGCTTGGCCGCGAGAGGACCGGACGCCTTTGGAAACCCGCGTTTGAACTCAGTGCTGCATTCCGTGAAAGCCATAGGCCCTGAGGTAAAGAGGTGTGAGCATCCCGGGGAGTCGCCGCGCTTCACCTCCGTGCCCCACAATCCGGAGAAAATGAGTTTGGCCCGGTTCAACCGCTTACACGTGGAGGTGGATGTGGTGGCCCCGGCCTGGACCTGGCACTTGGAAGATTGAGACCAGCCGAGGCCATCATCTAGCAAGACCTTGACTCCAAAAAAAAGGTAACTTGGCACAATGAGGAATTTTGGCAGTATAACACCTTCCAGTACTGGAGGAACCCTCTGCCCCCTGTGGACCTCACTGACATAGAGGACATTGGGGAGGACAGCCTGCCAGAGCCAACCCTTGAGGACAAGAGCGAAGGCACCGAGGTGGACATGGAACCCTGATGGAAGGAGCTCTGGAAGTGGGACTCCCTTGAGTCAAAGAGACAGCACTGAAGTGCACTTACATCCTAAGGGAAAAGTGTTTTTCCAGACTTGACCTGGTATTGTTCCAAACCTCAAAAATCAGGAAAAGTCAGCTGGAACCTAAACCTGTTACTACTGACCTTGGATTTGTCAGTGTGCAGTACAGTGGTGGGCAGAGTATTTTATGTATGCATTTTTTGAAAGAAGAACGTTTTGTTTAGGTTCTAACTTTGAAGAAGCTAATGTTCTAAAGAGAATTCTAGCAGTTTTACAAATAGGTGAAAAGCACTCAAATCTTCCTCCTTCCTGCACCGAAAAGTTTATTTGTGGTACATTACGCGAATATCATTTTATAATAATTGTTAATGGAAAACTTTTTAGTACATCTTGCAGACTTTTTAGTTGAACAAAAAGCAGACTCGAACATCTATGCAAACCTAAAACATGGAGGATTTTCTCTGAAAGCTTGTATTGTTTCAGAAGATCTTTGTAAATGGAAAGTAAGAGTATCAATTTGTGTAGCATGTTTTCCTTGCAATATTTGATGTTTGGTGAACTCTACCAGTAATTTAAAATGGATGAAGAGCAGAACTGTGTTAATGTCTGCCCCTCTTTTCAGATAAGTGGGAGAAATGGATTACATGACCAGTCTTTTTGGTTTTGAAGTACTTTGAGGGTGTGGGTGTTACTGCTTATTACTTCAGACCTGTAGTTCTCACACTGCCTGCACTTTAGTACCTCTGCGGGGCCTGATTCTAGAGAGACGCTCAGCTGCTCTGAGGTGTGCCCTAGCTGGGCCTGTGCCTCAAGGCACCATCCATGTCCTGTGTGCCTTTACCCGGTAGGCAGGAGAATCACTAGACTAATGGTAGTTTTTCCTGTTTAAAGGAGATGACTAATAGGAGGGGAAGCAGTGCCTATGTTATTTGGTTGCTATTAATTTTTCATTGTTAAAGAAGTAGGCAGGTTGTATTTGATTTATGTCTAGGATGATGTCTGTTAACTTTTGTTGGTTTTCTGTTGAGCAACTTGTCCCTACTTGTGTATTTGTTGTTGATGACATTAAATTCAAACTTCAGAAAAGATGGTAATGCCAATGAGAAAAAACGTTTTTTGTATGAATTACAAGGTTTAAGTATGAGGTAAGATTAATAAGAGAACTGAAGGCAAATATTGTGGGAGACATGATTTGAAGTCCTCTACCACCACTTCTTACCTATGTAACAAGCAAGGTGTTTTCATCCCTCAGCCTCAGATTTTTTACCTGTAAAATGAGAAATAATAAATAGTATCTACCTCAAAAAAAATAAAAATAAAATAAAATAGATTTAACCTATTCTGTACATAATTCCAGTTGGGTCTGTAAGATAATGAAACATTCAGTGCCACCATAAAATGCTAAGTGTTCGTATTTTGTACTCCAAATCCTCACCACTCTTGTCTTTCTTTTTCTTTCTTTCTTTTTTTCTTATTTTTTTCTTTCAATGTGCTTTGAATGCAGTGGTGCTGCAGTCGCTATTACGTGCACAGTGGGTCCCAACTGGCATGAAGCAGGTACCATCTATTCAAGAAGAGTCAGAATACCCTGTGTGACACCCACTGCCAGTCCAGTCAATAAGAAGAAATATAAATATTTATGCATTTTTTTCTACATGTCTTCCTTCTTATGAGAAAGTGTTTTAATCATATCAAAGAGCTTAAGAAGGTATAGCTTCCTGGGGAAGACAACATGTAAATAGATAATACTATAAAATGCATTATAATAATCAATGCAGTCACAGAATATTATATATATATATATATATATATATATATATATATATATCACACCTATGCCCTAGGCACCAATTATAAGCATGAGACTTTAGGGGAATGTTTTGTATATAAACTATAGCAGTGTACTTATAGCATAAAAATGTTCAAAATTGTTCAGAATTTGCTTCAGAATAAAAATAAGTTAGATGAATGTAAGTTTATTGATTATATAGAGAAAACCAAGGTAAAAAGGTACAGTTTGCTAGAGAAAGAAGTCAAGTGTGAAGCACAGCTGAGAGTTTCCCACTCAGCAGTAAAAATGAAAAGGAAATTGTCACTAGCGCAACAGAAGAGAAAATAAGTTGAAGCCAAACACAGAAAAGATAGGGAGCTGGTGAACTCCATGTAACAGGCAGGACCCTCTATGAAAATTTGTTCTTATAACCCTCAAAACCACCCTATTTTAGAGATAGTAAAGGCAAAACTTCTTATAAAGGGGGCTGATGTTCAGGATCGTACAGCACAAAAATCGGGATTTTGTTCGGAGCCAAGATTTCCTTGTTATATCTTTTCTTCACTCAAAAATGCTTAGGTATCTTCCCATTTATTTGGGTTTTATTTACTTAGATTGAAAATGAATCTTTTGGATTTTGTTCTCTGTTGTCTCATATTTTACTGAGAGCTCTCATATGGCCATTTAAACTTGGCTTCAAAGTCTTTGAAAAGAAAATGTTTCCCCTCTTGGAAAGCTAGTCATTCTTCATACCCATTTTCTATCCTCACATTGCAGATTTTCTATTACTTAGATTCTTTGTCTTTGTATTGGTCCTGGCTGCAGCCCGCCCCCCTTTTTTTGTTGTTGTTCGTAAATAGGCTGGATAAAGTATCTTTCAACTTGCTTAGAGATTTTGTTTTGTCTTAGAGACTTTTGGTCGCTCACAGAATCATCTTCCTTAGACATTGAGCAAAAGTTTGGCACATAGAGGAAGGAAAGTCAGAGCCCCAGAGATCACCTTCAGGAGAACTTTATCCTAGCAGGTTGGGAAGTTGCAGTTTGTTCATGTCAGCTTTCTGCACCAACCTGAGTGTTAGAAACAGTGGTTGTCTTGCTAGTACCTCCAAACAAAAGCGTCACTATCAGTAAAAAAAACTGTTGCACCCTGTGCAGTGCAATATCACTGTTGTCTCTGAAAATCTTGGTCCTTTGTTGGAATGAGGCTTAATCACTCCATTTCCTCTAATATCTCTTTCAAATTGTGAACTAATAATTCTCTGGACTACAAGTCAGCTAACATTTTCTCTGAATGGTCAGGTAGTTTACATGTCAGTCCTCTGTACTCACAGGATCCACATCTGAGGATTCAACCAATGTCATATCTACAATACTACATTTGAAAACAGAAAATTGCATCTGCTCTGAACAAGTACAGGCTATTTTCAGTTACTATTCTCTAGGTAATATAGTATAATGACTGTTGACACTCTATTAGATCTATGTGAGCTAGAGATGATATTAAGTAAGTGGATGTTTTTGTTATATGCAGATACTACAGCTCTTTTATAGGGACTTGCAAATCAAAGGATTGTTTACATCCACAGTGTCTTGGCATCAATCTCCGTTTGGAATATAGAGAAACTACCCTCCATAGATTTTGTGGGTCTCTGTCTCTGGCACCACTACTCATCACTGTCATTGTAACATGAAAGAAGTCACAGATCACACATAAAGAAAGGTTCTGGCTATGTTCCAATAAAAATTCATAGGGGCTGGGGAGATAGCTCCGAGGCACAAGTGCCTGCTGGGCAAGTGCAAGGTCGTGAGTTTGGACCCTGGTCCCACAAAAAAACAAACAAAACCAATAAAAATTCATAGACCGTGTAACTTGACATTCAAATGATATTTGTAATTCTTTAAATTTTTGCCAA
This sequence comes from Myocastor coypus, assembly GCA_004027025.1. Classification (NCBI taxonomy): domain Eukaryota; kingdom Metazoa; phylum Chordata; class Mammalia; order Rodentia; family Myocastoridae; genus Myocastor; species Myocastor coypus. Next base: position 39,838 of record PVJA010013365.1, read on the forward strand.
AATTAAAAGATCCAAAACTATTCTTCGCTCACAGGCCACCAGAAACACAGAGTGCGTTTGTAGGGTGTGTGTCCCTGATCTACACAATGCGAGGCAGCTTTGCCTAGTCCCTAATTCCTGCAGAACTACCTTTATATGCTGATCTTTTGTATTAGCTCCTATATTTATGCAGTGCTCCTCACTGTGTTCCATGTTGAGAGAAGTTATGTCACCTAGATCTTAAGATATTAGATTATTATCTAATCTAAAAAGGAAAAGTAAATCCCCACCTGAAAAATTTCTCTTTTTAAATCTTTTTTCTATTTTTATGAAAATTATCTAAGTGCCCTAAGTCACACAACTAATGTATAAGTTTGTGAATGAATCTATTTGAATTTTATTCAGATGACTTTTAGATTATTCATTCTACTCTTCCTTCATGAGATTGTGTTACAAATAAGAAGGTAATATTGGCAACTAAATTATAGGATTGACAAAAGTGTGAATTAAGACCCCCCCCAAAAAAAATTCAATGTCTACCCATGTAGTCGCTGTTCATTTATTCGTTGACTTGGCAAATATTTGTACATGCCAGATGCTACAACCCAGAGTGAGATCTCACTTTGTATTCATCTTGACATACAGAGAGAAATAGAATAACATCTTTTCATTTATAGAACCACAAAAAAAAAAGAGAAACCATGAGCTAGATCTTCCTCTAATATTCTTGGTATGTCACTCATGCTGTATGTCACAAATAGCCATGGGAACAAGCATGTGATATATCTCACACATAATACAGTGAAGCAGAGTGTTCTCTGAAGCGTAGAACTTTAGATCAGTTGCTTTGCTATCATGATCCTTGAAATTTGTGCAGTATGACAGCTATTGACATTGTGGCATTTTTGTATAGACTTCATGAAATTTCACATGCAAGCAAGTGTAATGCTCACCACATAAGCCTAACCATAATTCAGATAAGAGGATAAGCTTGGAATTTTTAATCTTAGGATCAACCTTAATAGCCTAGGGGAAAGATTCAGTTCTGCAAAGCCCAAACTCCTGAGTTTGGATCCCTACATAGTCTCTCTCCCACCCACAAGAGGAAATCTAGGGCAGAAGTTAACTTACTGACACCTTAGTGAAGCTATGAATTATAACCATAGAAAGCGAAAGCCAGAAATACAAAACTCAGCAATCCTCTGCTTCCATTGTCTTTCCACACACAAGAATGCACTATGTCCCTTACACTGAGTACCCATAGCCCAGGAAAGTCCCCTACTTTAGGGAGAAAGGGGCTGAACATCACAAACAAGGGGTGTCATGATCTTGCTGTCAGGCACATGCAGATCACATCCCAGGATCACATGCAGGGGAGGTGGAGACACTCAGTACAGCTGGGTCAGAATGGGCAATTTTCTATTTCTGCAAGTTCTAGGCAGATTTGAGACAGCATGTAATTCTACCCCGCATTCGTGCGCCATACAGATGAAGGAGGCCTTCTTAGAGAGTTGGGACTATGCCAAATGGCATGGGTTGGAAAGAGCTGTTGAGTTGGGGTCAAGGGAGAGTTAAAAATGGAGGCAAAGGAACAGAAAGAGTCACCTGGGACTGAGAAATCCTGGTTTTATACTGGGCAAAAGAGCTCTGGAGGGTACAGGAAGACAGCTGTGGAAGTTGTCCCACAGTGAGGAGGAGGTCACTGGTGGAAGCACACTAAGTCAGGTGTTAAGCAACTACTGTAATTCACATCTTCTAATAAAATTAACTGAAGTAGTCAGATCTTGGCACAAAGACAAAGGTCTGCATTTGACCACTATCAAAGCCTTACTTGCATCAGGGGGCAGCTCCAAAGAGATTTACAGCTCTAACCACTCCCAGGCAGACAGTAAAGCAATGCACAGAGAGGAAACCAGCTTAGCTGCCTGCCAGCAATGTCTATAGCAGAGAGGGAACTGTGGACACTCAGGCTGCATGTGACTGGATCTAGTTCAATAAAACCAAGTAGGTTGGCATGGTTGAAAATACATCTTGACAAGTAAAGCTAAGATTATATAACTGGAAAACAAGACCTAATTAAAAAGGTCATCATACTAGCAGCAAAGTCTCTTCAATTTTTGACTTCAGTACTTAGTGCACAGAGAGAGAGAGATGCAAAAAATAGGAACATTAAAAACAAGGCAAGAAAATTTCTCCAAAGACTCCCAACTCTCCCAAAGCAGATCCAAGGGAGAGAAGAACGAACTCCAAATATCTGAGCTATATAAAATGCTTAAAGAAGAAGCAAAACTCAATGAACTCAAAAATGATAAAACCAAACAATTCCATAGTGGAACTCATAAACAACTTGATCTATGTGGCTAAAGAAGAGTAAAATTAAAAAAAATTAGGTGTGACCAAAACCATTCTAAACATTCATGATAATTTCCCCATAGAAATTGCATTCATGTTAAGTTGCCAAACAGAAATCCAAAACGATTCAATGGAATATATTAACAGACAAAGGGGTATATAGGAATCAGGTGTCAGACTTTGAGGACAATTGGAAGTATAAGACTATCAGAGATAACCTAAAAGTGAGAGAGAAAACAAAATTGATCCAACAGCTACTAGATAGTGACAAGTCTATGTGAAAATCAATGAGAATTAGAAAAAAATTAGAATACAGCATATATGGAATAAAAAACTGGTTGAGAAATCATAAATGTTCCCAAATATGGAGAAAGAATTCAAGAAGCATACACACAAGGCTTACACAACCTCAAATAATTATGAGAGAAGAAGCTCCCCACATCATAGTCAAAATCTGAGATCATTGTAAGGACACAAACTTAAAAATCTTCCAGAACAAAGCAAAAGATATATAAAGGTAAACCCATGAGGAATACAGTGAAATATTTAGCACAAACATTGAAGGCTAGGACAGTTTGGAATGAAATGTATCAAGCCCTAAAAGAAAATGACTTTCAACTCAGACTAATATATCTTCAAAACTACCTTTTAACAATCTTTGGAAATGTAAGAATGTTCTATGGTGAAGAACACTTTAAGAAAATCATGACCAAACCAACATTCAAAGAAATCCTTGCAGATAAACTAAACCAACAACACAAACAGCAAATCCAATGGTGTAAATGCATGATGTGATACAAGCAGTTAAACAAAAAAGGACAAGTGAGGGCATCAATAGCAGAAAAATAATGTAATGACTAGATTAAGGCAATACTTTGCAACAATAACTCTCAAAGTAAATAGTCTGAACTCCCCAAATAAAGGTCTTAGATTGGCAGAGTAGTTTAAAAAAATGTAACTTGTTGATTTGGTACATTCAAGAGATATATCTAATCAAAAAGTAAATTCATAAAAATCTAAAAAATCAACGGATGAAAACAATATTCCACACTCCAAAGCCAACTGGAAAAGTAGTCTTTATTTCAGACAAAGTAGAGGTCAAGAAAATTGGTCAGAAGCAGTAAAGAAGTTCACTACATTTTAGTTGAGAGAACAATTTAACACAAAGTGATAGTAGTTGTAAATATATAGGCATCAAACACCAGTGCACCTGACTTCATAAAACAAACTCCAGTAAACATGAAATATCAGATAAATGTCAACATAATCTAGTGGGTGCTTTTATACCCCACCTTCACAAATGGGACCAGCAGACCAAAAATCAACAGAGAAATATCAGAGCTGAACCACACCTTTGAACAAAGGGACTTAACGCACATGTACAGAGTGTTCTAACCTACTATGGCAGAATATATATTCTTCTCAGAAGCAAACATAACTTTCTCCAACATAAACAACATATTGGCCTGTTTGGCTTGCTTAAATAAACACAAAGCAATAGAAACTATCCCATGTGTACCATGGACTCATACGGCACTTGAACTAGAATCAATCACTAAAACAACACAGGAATTTTACAGACACCTGAATATCAAACTTGAATGTTCAACAGTCACAGAAAAACATCAAGGAAGAAATTAAACTTTCTCTAGAAACAAAATTAGTTCAATACAACATGCCAGATACCACATAGGATGAAACTTTATGAACAGAACCTTAAATCCAATAGAAATGGAATCAAGAATCAACAAATAGAATTGTACCAAATTAAAAATCTTCTGGACAGCAAAGGAAACAAACAACAGAGTAAAGAGACAACCTACAAATTGTGAAGAAAAAAAATCTTTACTATTGTTTACTACTACTCTGACAGAGCACTAATTAAAACTTTATAAAGAGCTCAAAATATTAGACCTTCCAAAATAAAAGATCAAGGAAAATGTAGCCATCTGAAATAAACAGACATTTTTCAGAAGTACAAATTTGGCAGTAAATACATGGGAAAAAAATTCCTGGCCATCATAGAAATACAGATTAAAGCAACACTGAGATAAATTCCATTTTTATTTCAGAAAGAATGGCTATTATCAAAAGCTCAAACAATACCAAATATTGGCAACGCTAAAGAAAGGTACTCTTCTACATTGTTGATGGGACTGTAAAAAAGTACATCCACTAAAGAAATCACTATGGAAATTTCTCAAAAAGAAACCAGAGTATGGGCATGTGATGCAGCCCTGTAATGCCAGCGCAAGGGAGGCTAAAAACAGGAGAACCACTACAAGTCCAAGACGTGTAGTGAGATCCTATACTAAATGCATTTTTAAAAAATTAGAAATTCCATTTGGCTCAACTATTCTACTTTAAATATCTTTCCAACATGTTAAAGACCTCACACCACAGTACTATGTGCACACCTATGTTTACAGCAACACAGTTAACTCATAAGAGCTAGATCTGGATGTAGTTTGCTTATATTCATAAGCAGATGAATGGATTAAGAATATGTGCTTTCTACAGATCACAGAGTGCTACCCTATCTGGAGAATGATAAATCCGAGTCATCTGTGGGAAAATAGATGCACCTCAAAGCCTTGATATTAAGTTAATAGATCAGACACCTAACCTTAAATATTGACTTATTTTTCTTACATGAGAAACCCAAAATTTCTCTAAATAATTTTAAAAACAATAAGAAACAGGGAGATAAGTATTTTGAGAAGGCAATCTAGAAATTGGGATGGTAAATTTAAAAAACTAAAACACTTTACGTGCACATACTCCTCAAGATGAATGCAAACATTATACAATGCAATCATGCGCTGATGAAACATAAGTTTAAAAAGAGAAATTAAAAGATTGGGGGTTTTGTACGGCTTGTTTCTTATAAAGGAATTTTTGGTCTTTCAGAAACATTTTATCAGTTTTTTTACCAGATTACTTCTCAACAACACTACACATTTTTTGACTAAATCCTGTATTTTTGTGGCTGGTTTTTACATTGTGTGTGAAAGATAATATGTAAATTAAGACTTTTAAAATAGATTGCTGGTGAACTATTTAGGGTGATGATGAAATTAATAATGAAATATATTAGAAAGACATTCTTACAGAAGTACATGAAATGATATTTACTGACTGATTCTGTCATCTTCTTGTGTCTATTTAGGTATGAATAATAATGGCCTCTATTTCGCTTCCAAGTTCCTTGGTAGACTGTGGATTGGATGAACTGTATCTGTCTCCACCATGTTGTGCAACACCAAGTCTTGTCACTAGTAGGTATAATTAATCAATTTTATTTATATAGTTATACTGAAATTTTCAACAAAATATAACTTTATAATTGTAATTATGTAAAAGGCATGTATTCATGTCCTAATCTAAAATCTGGGTAAAATTTGTCTTTCTGTCTCAACTGTGAAATGGAGAAACATGGTGAAATGTGTTTTGCATAAATATATATTAATAAAGTGGAATATATGTTTCTACATTGACACAACCTAAAGTATATAATTTTAACTCTCTTTTTAAGCGTATAAAGAAGTCACTAAACACTTTCAATGTCTTCTGATTCTTTTCTATTATGTAAATCTACTATCAGTGTGAGCCTGAAAGACTTTCATCTAGTTTAATACTTTGAAATGTTCTTATTTCATTATCATTTTACCTGACAGGGCATTTGATATGTTTACACTCACATATGTATCACATCACTAACTGATATGTATTCATGGTGTCAGGAGAAAGAGAATTGTACCTATAAGATTTTGATTTAACTCCAGTTTCAAATTTTGTCATGTGATTAGTCTTTTATCAGAGGAATTTGTTTTCTCATCTAAAAGGTAAGAGGGATAATTTCTGATTTATCTTAATTTGCAAGATTACTCTGAAGATCAAATGAAGGCTTGACTGTGACATTATTGGCCATCAGACAATGGAGCTGGTTTTTAAGTTCTTTTCTAGACATTAGATCTGATTTTTTACTCCAAAGAACAATGTTCTATTACATCAATAAAATGTTTGCATATGAATGAAAACATTTTAACAGATGACATATATTCACTTCCTGCTATTGTAGTTCTGTATTTTCATATACCAGTCAAACATCCTGAGGTTGCAGTTCAGTTCTATAATTGGTAAGTTTTGCAAAGTGCCTTATGTCTGGTGTTTGAATTTTCTCATCTGTAGAATGAGGCTGGTAATAATGGATCACATATTAATCTCCAGAGTACATTAATGTGTTTAGCTGTACTAAGCTAGCCTTAGTAAGTTATGGCACAGTTACCCAGGGAATGTGAGGATATCATCATAAGCATATTTTAAAATCTAAAATCTCCTAGCACAAAGCCATTATTAATTAATTGTGGAATCTAGAATTCTTATCCATGCTTTTGAAGTATCAACTTCAGAAGAAGAAAGTAGAAATAATTATGATATTGTTCATGTTGTTTTTGTTTAGAGTATTTAATCAACCCTTGGGAAATAATATTTGCTGTCACTCTCACTAGGAGTTGCAAAAACTATAGCCACAATTCATTATGTAATGTGATTTTCAAGCAATGTAAATCAGAGATCATCTGAGTTTGAACCAATTCTTTCTTTATTTTATATTTAGGGAACATTTAGTGATGAGCCCAATTATAAGATTATATTTTTGAAATTCAGAATTTCCTAAAAATAGATGAAAAAAATAGCTCAGGTTGAAAAACATAAATACAGCTTGAATCTAGCATACTCATTAAAAAATAAAAACGACAAAATTCTATTGCTTTTCTAAAGTCTATCAGGGAAAATCAGATCTGTTCCTAATTTGTTATGAGGTTTAATATGATTTTCTCTTTTCAAGAAAGGGACTAACATAGAAAGATGTGGAAACATAAAATGTGTATCACAGAGTGATGGAGACTAAGGGTTTACATAATCACATTGTTCAACACAATCACATGTCAGCACTAGATTCAAGTCCTGTCCTATTATCGATCAATGTAAGACCTTGTCTTTGGGGTTTGTGTCAGACAAAATGAAGTGGCTTTGATAGATAAATGACATTTTTCCACATGAATCCTGGCTTTTTCTCCAAGGTGGGAAGCACTGATAATTGGAACAGCAGTTGCGGTCAGGAGTGAGCACAAGTGCTTTACATTTATCTCTCTAGACCAATGAATGAGGCCCCGCTGACACACCTCACTGGTCTTGTTCCCTCACGTGTTCATTGTAAGCCATACATGTGAAGCAGACTGACTTGGAGGAGTGTTCCTAGTAAGGCACTGTGCAGCATGGACATGGGGGCAGACCTCCCCACTTCCTGGCTGTGTATATGTGGGGGCCTGGGTCAGGTACTCTCTGGTCCTTTTTAGACAGTATCTGCCCCACTCCAAGCTTCTAGCACCGCAGTGTTCTCAACATGCATATCTGAAGTCTTGTATTGGGATCAGAATATAATAATTTTTTAAATTAAAAATTTAAAAATAACACATGCCCTAGTCATGCTGAGCTAGTCACTGAGACCAGGCATGGTGGCACATACTTGTAATCCCAGTGCTGGGGAGACAGACAAAATGAGGATCACTGTGAGTCTAAGCTGCTCAGTGAGACTCTGTACCAAATGAAAAAGGAAGGAAGGAAGGAAGGAGGGAAGGAAGGAAGGAAGGAAGGAAGGAAGGAAGGAAGGAAGGAAGGAAGGAAGGAAGGAAAAGAAAAAAGGCAAGCAGTTGGAGTTTGGCAGACTTGTATAGATTCTTATTTTCAGCAATTTTTTGTTTTTATTTTCAGAGTTTTTCGGATCGTTGTATATTTCTGATGCTTCTCTTAAGAGTTATTTCTCACTTTCAAATTCTTTTTCAAAGAAGGCAAGTTAAGTCAGTATCAATCAAATATTTCTTAGAAAATCATCTCCAAATACTAAAGAAGAGTGAAATGTTTCACTCAGTGTCACAGAGTATGATGAAGGTCTTCAGGCCTGAAGTCTGATATAAAGTAGAGATAAAAGACAGATGAAATCTTTATCAGTGTGATTTTAAGAATTGATACACTGAGTCCCGACCGACTCCCAGCCGGTGGCACAGCTCGCGCATCCGCCAAGGGTAAGCTGCCTGCTCCCCTCTGCCCCGCCTCTGCGCTCCTGCGACTGACTTCCTGTTCCAGTCCCGACCAAGTCCCAGCCGGTAGCACAGCCCACGCGCCGGCCGGGTCAGGATCCTTGGCCCGCTTTCCCCTCCCCCGCTCCCCCCCCCCTTTTTTTTTACCCCTCCAGTCCAATCTCCAGCACCGAACCCATCAAACATCTTGTCTGGCAACCGATCTGGTCTACGAGCCTACCAGGACTACTCAATACCAAAGCTCCACCTCCACCTACAGACCATGTCCGCCAGGATTCACAGAAGCTAGCAGCCAGAGAGCTCCAGCACAGAGTCAGGAGCCTCTGTAGGGGAACCAGCTTGGAGTCTCCAGACCAAATGCCCATAGATACAGCATAACGCCACCAAAGTGCAGAGGCCACTTCTATACAAAATGATAACAACAAGGAGTAGGATGCAATCTCAGGGCCCATGCACACACAAACCAAATACAGAAGACACTATCATGGAAGAAAATAGGAACCATACAGATGAAACCTCTGAATTGGTAACATCTGAGGCAGACACACAAGTGCAGAAATTTATAGAGCAACTGATATTAGAGATAACATCTGAAGTAAAAAAAGAAATACATGAAGTGGAAAAACGGCTAGAGAAATGTATAGAGGACATTAGAGCAGAAATAATATCTAAAGTTGACAAAGACATGCCTAAATCAATAGCATCCCAAGTAGGGGAACAGCTACACAAAAGTAGAAAGGAGAACAGAACAGAAATAAGCTCTGTATTAGAGAGAGAAAGGATAACCATAATGACAGACTTCAATACTATTAAAGAAGACATCGATAAAAAATTAGAGGAGAATAGAAAAATGATGGACTCCCTGACGGAGCAATATAGGAAAGACACAGAACGCATGAAACAGTTTCAAAGAGATATACAAGAAAATAAAACCTCAATCACAAGTTGCAGAGCCGAATGAACGAAAATGAAGATAGAGTTTCGAACCTTGAAGACACAGTTGCAGCCAGTGAAAGGGTAAGAAAGGATCTTTTAAAAACAACCAGAATGCAGGAAAAAATAATTCATCATCTGCAAGGCGATGCAAAAATGAACAACGTGAGATTAATGGGAATCAATGAGAAAGAAGGAGTCAATACAAATAATATAAAAAGAATTTGGGCAGAAGTAATAGCAGAAAACTTCCCAAATTTGAGAAAACAATCAGACATTCAGGTAACTGAAGCCTACAGGTCCCCAAATAACATCAACCCAACTAAAAACACGCCAAGACATATAACAGTCAAGATACCAGAAATCCAGCTGAAGAATAATATACTAAAAGCTGCTAGAGAAAAGAAACAGATCACATTTAAAGGAAAACCCATCAGAATAACAGCGGATTTCTCTTCACAAACCATGAAGTCAAGAAGAGCATGGAGCAGAGTGCTTCA
>PVJA010013366.1:0-49739 GCA_004027025.1 Myocastor coypus
TTTTTTTTAGAACATCTATGCTGAATATTCACTTCTGAGACAAGCACAAATGGTTAAAAATTGTTCACCATGACTAGTCATTTGAGAGATACAGATGGAAACAACACTGAGATTTCACATCACTCCAGAAAGAATGACTATTATGAAGAAATAAACCAATAACAAATGTTGTACGCCTATGGGATAAAAGGTTCCCTTTTCTGCTCTTGGTGGAATGTGTACTGGTGCCAGTACTGTGAAAATAAGTGTGGAGATTCCTCAAAATACAAGAATTAGAGGTTCCATCTGACCATAGAAGCTCTCTTTTTGGTGTCTTCCCCAAATAAATAGAAGCATCAGACCATAGTAAATATATACACACTCATCTCCACAGCCACACAATGTATAAAAGCTAAATCTTGGTAACTGCCTAAATGCCCATCTGCTGATGAGAATTTAGGATAATTGGATAAAGAAGACATAGCTCTTTTATATAGTGCAGTCCTACTCATAAATGAAAAAGGATAAACTTGAGATATTTACTGGAACATGGATATGCCTGATACTCTGAAATCAGTCAGACACACGTGTAAATATTGCATTATTACTGTGTTGTGAGAAACTGAAAATGTGAATAAGGACTAAGCTACATATATTACAGATACTGTGAAGTAAAAAGAACATTCTCATATAGGAAGGGTCACAAGGGATAGAGTAAGAAGAAAGAAAACAAAGGAAAAAAAACAAATGAGAAAAGACAAATTAAAAATCCTTTTGTCATTGAAACAAAGAAAGGAGTAGCGGACAATGGGGTAAAATTAGTTGGGATACGAATATGGTTCAAGTTCCATGTGATAAATGTGATCATTCTATTTATCTAAACTGTACTAGTAAAATTATTTAACGATAAAAATAAATGAATGTATCATTTCTTCTATAATTGTCACTAAAATATAATTTTACATTGATAGTAGAAAGAATAGTGTTCTTTTTAATGAGTTGTTCATGTACATAACCAAGTAAGTTTATGAAAAGCGTTGCACAACATACTATCACTCTTATTCAATCAGTTTAAGTGCATGTCTATGATTTTCCTTTAAACAAAGACCCTTACTAATTTACTTATTTCATGAGTTAATTCAGGACCTTTAAGTGATTGAAAGATCTAGAACATGACATATAAATTTGTAATTTAGATAACTACTATTTCTGTAATTGTTAAAGGTTGTCAAACGATGAGTATATAAAAAATTTCTAAAGACCACCAATGATTTTGTCAAATTAAGCATAGTTAAACACTGTTTAGTACAAGCAGCTGACTTTTAAAGTTAAATGAATTAAAAACATGTTTACCTTAAGAGAATTAATGGTAACATTAAGGTTGTTCAACTACTATAGAAGAAAAGGTAAGTTCAAATATTAGGTTTTCCATCAGGAAACAACACAATTTTTACATAATATAATTAACATATGCATTGTATATGTAAAGATATTGCGATATATTTAAGAAAAAGATTTTTAAATTTACTTTCAATAAATTTTAAAAAGTCTTATTTACTCAAGCTTTTAAAAGTAAATTTTTATCCAAATGTAATTCTAAATTATTAGATGTTCCCCCAAAAGGATTTATAGCTATAGGCTATTACTACAACTAGCTTGATGCTTACTTGTAGCTTTCATTTTTATGAGTGAGAATTGCACTGCCCCAACAATTTGCTTCTGCAGTGCATATGACTGACAGATTTAGATGGCACCTTGATTTCCAAGAGTATTCCCCAACTTTGTATGTTATTACTATAAATGCAACATTAAATTTGCTTAATTTCTTTGACAAACACGTAAATGATTTTTTCTTGACAAACTACAGATAGCTTTCAAGAATTGAAATCTACACAGAAATAAGTATGTGTATAACACCTGTAAGCAAAGTAAAATAAACACTCGCAGGCTAAGAGAACCATATCTGTCTAATTATCCTTCTGGAAATTTTCTCCATTCCTCACATCTATCATGAGGCAATATATCTGCTCCTGGAATTTCTAAAACAAAACAACAAACATAAAACTAACAATTTTATTACTCTTATTTCACCATGGTGTTTTGCTTAAATCCTTTTCCTGGAGAAAATCTGATTTCTGGAAACAGCAATTGGAACAGGTAGCAATTGGAACTGGAGTGCAGAGTGGATTCTAGTGGAATTTAGTGAGCACACATCAGGGCTTCTGCCACATATCTTACATAGCACTAGAGAGTTCCAAATCAAAGAATGATCCAGTGCCAAAATCAACAGTACTACTGTTTAGGAAACTGTCTGCTTCTTCATGTTCAATTTCCAAAGATATTTGATGAGAAAATTTCTTCCACCACAAGATTGGTGTCTAGAACCCAACAGAAAAGCTGGTGTCATGTCTGAAACTCTTACTCTTGAAGACAGTATCAAATATTTTGAATTTTCAGTTAGAATACATGTAAAAAACAAATTACAAATTAACACATTACTGCATTCTCAAGTTTTAAAAGCCACATAAATCTTAACCTAATCCTACAGACAGATGAAAGTCATCAAATTTTGATGGAGGAGATTCTGAAAATTATTGTATGTATCTCCATAGCTCTGCTAAAATTCATCATTTGCTGATAGCAGTTCTGGTTCAGGAATTTCAGGATAAGATGAAGGATCTCACACTTTTACCAGTGGGCTGCTCTGGCCAAGCCCATCAGGGCCAAAGAAGGCAAAAAAGTTTCAGGAATGAATGGCCATGTGGCCTTGACAAAGGTGCAGTATTAATGAGCCTGAAACAAAATACTCCATCTTATAACACTTAACATTATGCACTGTTGCAAAGGATTATGACATAAACCAAAAGAAAAATTTCATTAAAAGACATAAAAATAAGGGCTGGCCAAACAGTTCAGCAGATTAAAGTGCCTGCTTAGGCAGAGAGCAGCGGCTGGGTTTGACCCCCAACATGTTGTGCTGGTCCCAGTCTTGGACAAGCTGAAAAGATGATTGCGACTGGGCTTGGTGGCATATGCCTATAATCCCAGCTCTTGGGAGGCTGAAAACAGGAGAATCACTATTAGTCCCATCTATGTATTGAGAACCTGTAGACCTTGTAGATACTTACAAAAGAAAAAAAAAAAAAAAAAAGACCTAGAATGAGACTGGGTGTGGTGGTGTACAACTGAAATCTCAGCACTGGGGAGGAGGAAATAGGAGGGTCACTACAAGTCTGAGCTGTGCAGTGGGATCCTGTACCAAACACATAAATTTTATGAAAAGGACAAAAAATGCAAAAATAAACAATAAGGAGAAGAGGGAAGAAAGATCAAACAGAAAAATATTATAATGCTGCATTGATATTCTAAGAGCACCCTAAACCTGCACACACTCTTTAAAATTTAAATAGTCTAATAAGAAACCTAAATTTAGGTGAGCTTGTTCTGGAAATTCTTGTTTACAAATTACAAAATGTGGGTATAGTTCATAATAGTTTGTGTATTTTTTTCAAGTACTGTGCTGACACATATTTTTTTGTTGATAAAAGTTTAATATTACAAAAGATACATACAACTGAAAATTTATTTAAGATAATTTCATGTAATAAAACCTTTATAGGTAAGTAGATGCAACCAGAGGCTATGCTTATAAGCAAAAGAAGTCAGGACCAAGTGTATAATATTCTATATTCTCCCTACTGTAGAAGCCTTCAAGATGAATTGAAACCTGAAAAGTATAATAGAGATAACAAAACAGAGATAAACTTAATTGAAGGAATAAACAGTGAAGATGAGAGAAATAAGAAAAGACAGGTAAAAAGGAAAAGGAAAACACATACAAGTATATATACAGGATGGCTGGAATGGTTGTACTAATAATTTCCATCAGTCTTTTGAAAATAGCAGTTAATGTGTAGAATTTTCAGCTCGACTAACTGTGTGTTGATATCTGCAATCTAAGCAATGACATTGAGGACAGCAGTGTGTAATACAGATGCCTTTCATTTGGCCTTCTAAAGGTGTACTGTTTCTAATATCAATTATTATATTCTCATTAAAATAAGTCTAAAAATAATAAAAAGGCGATAAAATAAGGTTTCCAAAAAACAAGTTGTAATAAACAATTATGTATCCAGTGTTGTATATCTGTTTCTCTGAATAACAGATTTGATGATAAAAATAGATAATAGAACAACCATTGTTAATTAGTTGTTTTTATGTTGAAAATCTATAACTTATGTTTTATTGTATATTACCTTGTTTCTGTTTTGTTTCTATTTGTTTCAGCTTTTTTCTTTTACTTTTCAAAATAAAATAAAATAAATTTAAAAAGATATAGTATTAAGCAAAATTTAAATTTTCTTGAGACTTTTTTCCTTAAATTTTACGGTGTGAAATTTCCAGTTTTACAATACAAATGACATGAGTATGAAAAATTGTTACTTGGACTATGCCAAGATATTCTTTATTTTTTGTAGATAAACATCAATTTTAATCTGTTGCTTTCTTTCTTGAAAAATAAAAACTATGTAGTATTTTAATTATGATGAATCATTTATCATATTCATCATGTAATTAAATAATTATAGAAATAATAATTTTTTAATTAGTTTAACTTGTCAAAATTTGAAAATCATGAAAAATATCATTTATGTTGATGTTATGCTAACAACAGTAAATACATATTTTCTTATGATCTATACAGATTTTATTTCAATAAAATTTAGTTCAACGAAACAAATTTTGCATCATCAAGGATAAAAATGCTGGTTACCATTAAAAATCATTTAGTTAAGTTGAACTGCTGCTTTGAATAACACAATATTTCATCTTCTTTTCGGGTGAACAGATCTTGGATATAGAAATTAAATTTTCAAGTTTGTCTAATGAACCAGAGTCCTAATTCTGCTTGCTTCGCAGATATACTTATCATCAGTGAGCTAGATATTTTTTATATCTAATTATTGTTTTATAGGCATCATAACTTAAATTCATATTTATTTTCATTCATTAGAACATATTCAAATCAATATAATAAGTTACACATTTATGATGAATTTAGATATTCATTACTTCAAGAGCTCTATTGAAAGTAATTCTTACATTGTGTGGAGTACGGTGAGTCTTACACTGAGCAGAAGACTTCACATCACTCTTTTTATACATGCAAGAGATGAGTTAATTTAAGGTAAATATTTTTGTTACAGTTCCATAGTTCTCCCTCAGGTCCTTGAAAATGTCACTTAACTTTTCTTTCTTTATTTACTTTCACTTAACGCTCAGTGTTCAGTGTCACAACTTCTGCACAACTTGCTGAGCCTGGCAGCTTTGGGGAGAATCCTTGACAGCTTGTCAAGCCCAAGGCGAATGCAAGTGATCTTCCCTCCTAGTAATTAATAATTAATTATTGTTCATTAATCTGAAAGGAAATATGGTTTGGAATGATGTATTTAAAAAGGAAAAGGAAAGCAATGTCATTTATATTTCAAAACGTACTCTTTAGTTCAATCCTCTTGCAATGCAAGCTAATTTGGAGGCTAAGTGTGAAAATCAATAATACCAAACCCTACATTTCCAGGTCACAGGATGGTTACAGCACTTCTAAGCTCTTTGTCTTCAGGTAAACTCTGAACTCCTCCTGATGTTTAAATCCCACTGTAGGCTTATTTCCCAGGGTGCAAATGAGCAAAATAAAACAATAGGCTTGTGTCTTCGAATGGCATGTTTTCTCTTAAGAGCCTGAAAGTGGCTTTGTGCAGGGCTGGATGTGACTACTATTACCTGCACTGTCAGAGATATTTGTTTTCTGAACAGCAAAATTTTTGTGGTAAGAAAGAAATAAAAAAAATGAAAAAAAGGCTGATAAAATCATTTTAATAAATGTGAATCATTAGATGTTATTTGTATTCAGCTTTGCTATACAGGTATTCATAGTGTCAGCAGCTGTAATGACAATGTGTTGAATACTCACTTGATAGGGAAAAGCTGAAACACCTTTTTTTTGACATTTGTAGAAATGGTGAACAAAAGAAAAAAAAAACATCCTTAAAACTATTGAAATTAATGACATTCTCCAGTGCTAAGGAGACAATACTCCTGCTCAAGTGGAAATCATTTCAGAACTTTTCAGTGCAGGAGGAAAATAATCCCTTTACAATGAGTCTGTTCAAATAAAAGAAGATGTAACTAAGCTCATCATACATATATCAATATGGGTCAAGGCTTATAAATACAAATATGCATAGATGTATCTTTTCTGACTAGTATCACATTCAGTGTTTATTACAGGAATGATTCTCCTCAGTAATGTACTGCATGGGAGGATGAAATCTTTAAGGTTCTCCTTTCTCTGTCCTCTGTCTACCTCTCTAATCCTTAGTCTGTTTGCTTTTCCACTGTAATGCAGATTCTTCTAGCTTTGCCAAGCTTCTTGCTGTAGACCTCTACTTTGATAACCCCTGCTACGTGTACTTCTTTCCATAGTTTTATGTCTCTTGAAAGTGAGAGTAGAAATGAACTTTTATCATTGCTGAGGTGATTTGGGGTATACAAAATTTGTTTTTATGATATTCAATATAATAAAATTAATGCAAACAATTAATATAAATATGTAATCTTACCCTATCTGACATAGAACTTTTGTGTTTTCTGAAGATACTGCTTTAAGTACTTTAATGTGTGTATGTTTGCTCTCTGAGCAAATCCTTTGTTTGGAGACAAAGAATACGTTCGAGGCTAATGAGTCTGGTGAAAATATTAATGCAATAATTCTTTGCTGAGACTAGATAGCTAAGGTGTAGAACAGTGGTAATGCTTGTACCTATTCCTTAAAAAAAAAAACCATGTAAGTTTTGCAACTATAACCATTAGTAGAATAAAATAACTAAATGCATAGTAATAATGAGGGCCAGGGTGATAGCTCAGTAGAATAGCACTTGCCAATATGTCTAATGAAACACTTTGGAAGCAGAGAAGCCTAACAGAAATCATTATCATACACTTATCTGCATATGATACTGAATAACTGTGCTGTAGCTAAATGTCTGTGATGTTAAATAAATAAAATTAAATATATGACATAAATTTTGTCTAATGAAAACATTGAGCTCATACAATAAAACAGTAGCTTATTCATTAAAAATGCATATTTTTATCAAAGATGACAGACTCAACTTAGCAGTGAATTTAGTATTTCTTTAAATAAATACGGCAGATTTATGTACTTACTAATATGTGAATTCTCTGAACTTTGTATAAGATTATTCTTATTTCATGGGAAAGATATTTTGAAATCTATTGTAATCATGATTGCCATTAGAAATTAAAATATAACAAGGCTATTAACTCATATTTCTAATATAAATATTTTTTTAAATTTTATCTCCATATTTAAAAATCAAAATCTGTCAATAAATGTGATGTCAAAAAAAGAAACTTCAAGTCTTTCTATAAATCAGAATTTGTAATTTTCACAATGTATACTCATGATCTTGATTTTAAAAATATTATTTCAACAGTCATATAAATGTATATAAATTGGAATTTAAAATTAAATATAAATGTTCAATAAAGATTATATTGTTTACTGGAAATCATGGTATCCTAATATAAACTACACTAATGACTTGTGTAATCATTTAAAATTAGAAAAATTCATAATATTAATTTTAAGTAAAATATTTAGGTTAAGGAATATAAGTAACTAGGAGATGATGAAAATTTACTAGAAAATTGAATGCTGTGGAATTAGAAACCCAAACAGTGTTCTTACCATATTATTGGCACATAATTTCTACAAAAATTCTACTCGCAGCAATAATTCATATAAATGGAACCAAAAGGCTACAAAAATAATCGTCAATGACATGTTAGCAACTAAAGGCCATGTAGATCAGGCTTACCATTGCAGTTGCTTTGCGTCATTCTAATGTCTCACTTTAGATTTTATGGAAACAGATTTGTGTAAAATTTCCATTGCATCATGCCTATATCAGTGCTGTGCATCTATAGTATGCTACAGTTTACAATCTTCAATCTTTAGCTGCGTTTTTAACAATTCCTACTAAAAAAACTTTTGAACATACTGTTTCACATAAAAATAATAAATAATATTTTCAAATTTATCTCAAAGGTGAGAAACTATGAAAGAAATCACAAACACACCCAAAATTTTTACTCTGTAATTCAAAATTGCGACTTTATCCACCATAACAAAAGTAAGCACATTTTTTCATCTATTTTCGTAAGAAAATATTTGTTATGCCTTTGAAAAGGTGCAAAATACTGTATTACACATTTTCCTTCTTGTCTAATTACTTCCACATATCTGATGCCATTTGATCCTCGTATACTTTTGGTCAGCCTTGACAGGACAGGAGCCACTGGCTTCACTTACTTGAAAAGCTCAAAAAAGTTGTGTTTAGGGCATTTACTTAGGTCACATTGGTTATTTGACATCAGCGTTTATTACAGATTTGTAGTCTTTTCTCTCAACATGCAGTTAGTAACATGATATTTGTGTACTGTAACTACAGATTTATATTTCTTTCGTCACTCTCAATACATATTAAAGTCAAATAAAATTTCTGGGAGATGATGAAAATTTACTTGAAAATTGAGTGCTGTGAAATTAGAAACCCGAAGCAGAGTTCTCATCATATTTAGTAAGAAAATTAATTAAATTAATGTAAAAAATAAATTTGATAACTTTACAACAACGTACCTTACATGACTACTTTCAGTATTAGAAACAAGCAGGGTATGGTGGCACTCACTTGTAATTCCAACACTTGGGACGCTGAGGCAGGAGGATTGGTGCAAGTTTGAGACCAGCCTGAGCTACAAAAGAGAGTTCAAGGCCAGCCTTGCCTTGAACTGCATAGCAAGACCCTGTCTCAAAAAGACCAAAAAAAACATAAAATAAAATAAAATAAATCAAAACATAATACACTGTTCATTCTGTAGTGTAATGTAATTTTGTAATGTAAATTAAACACTAAAACTACTTTAAATTTTAAAATATAAATTGATATTAGACTTTGAATATACAACTAAATTAATATTAATTATTTTATAATGATTTACATCATAAGTCAAATATACTTATTTCTGAACTCATCATTATAAGTCACATTATTTGTATGTAAGTATAACTAGACTTTTAAGGTACCAGTTCATTGAACAAATTAATGAATACTACTTATATTCAGATAAAAATAATTTAATTAACAGAGACTAAATAAGACTAATTTCTCACTTAAGAAATATTTATTTTCATATATATGTACATATATATGTAAAGTAGATACAGTACATATATAAAAAGTTATATAAATATACATATATATATATATATATATATATATACATACATACACACATATATATATATATTTGTTGTTGGCACTAGAGATCAAACTCAGGACCTTGTGCTTGCCAGGCAAAAGGTGTTTATGCTGCTGAGCAATCTCCCCAGCAAGGAATCAGTTTTTAAAATTGTGGAATATGATTAATGAGTACAGGAACAATAATAGAAAATATTTTAGATTTGTTTGAAACTTTGTTGAATCAATTAGTATACATTTATACACTTATTAAATTGGAAAATAAAAATGAAAATAATATGACTTTAAAATACATATTGCAAAATAAAAAAGATATAGGGAAGAAGTATCATTGAACATGACTAGATTTCTTGATGTACTGGGGAATTTTAAATTTAATTTTCTGGGGCCCGGCGGGATGGCTCAGTGGCCTAAAGCGCCTGCTTGGGAAAGCTTGGGCGGCTTCAGGGACTGCGGTTCCATCCCCGGAACCACATGCTGCGCCAGTCCTGCCCTCGGGGGCAGGCTCAGCCGGCCATAAAAATGAGTGAATAAACAAATAAAGGTTCTGAAACAAGAAAAAAATAAATAAATAAAATTTTAAAAATAAATAAATAAATAAATTTAATTTTCTGTATATAATTTCATTGTACATGAGGTGAAGTTATCTTAAATAAAACCAAAAAAAGAAAGCTGTTCTTACAGTTTTATACTTTAAGACATCCATATAAAATGTGTTTTGCTTTTTGTTTAATAATAATTATTTTTGCAATGTTACTAAAAAATAAGATTAATTTTCTGTTTTTTACTAGAGAAACTTTTCTTAAAAGCGAAGGAAGGGCTGGGGAGATAGCTCTGTATTCTAAACACCTGCCTGGCAAGCATGGGGACAGGAGTTTGATACCCAGTACCACATGCAATGCTGGCTCCAAAACCAGGTGTGGCTGCACATTCCTATAAGTCCTGCACCAGATAGGCTGAGACAGGAGTATCACTCCGAGTCTGAGCTACGAAGCAAGACCCTGCATCCAATAATAATAAAAAAAGAAGTACTTTGTATTGTGTGGCATACCCAGCTGGTATGCAGGGTCCAGCAGTAGATCAAGGTACTTGGACAGCATGTACTTGTGCACCTTAGGGTAATGTGGTTAAAGAATTTGATTGACAACAGAATCCCCATATGTAACAGGGAACACAGCACCCCACTTCATCACTGATACATTGTGGCTATTATTTGTATCATTGTTAACAAAGATTTATATAGCATTATTGCCTTCATTATTATGAAAAATTAAACATGGATATTACAACATTATATCTTATGTGTCATTAGGGCAGTACAATGAGTGAGTCTAGGAGGACACTGTGCCCAGAAAGCATGTCTTCATCAGCAGCACAACAACCATTATGATAAAGAAAGTTTATCTTCAGAAACGGATGGATGGCTCAGGCCTACTCTTGTAGGCAAAAGTCAGCCACAGCCATGTTCCTTGCAACTGCAAGAAAGACAGCATAGGGGGCAGAAAAAGAAACAAATGGTCTCTTTCTGGAGATGGCTTTCCTCTCAGCTGCACCGACTTGGCCTAGATCATTGGCAAATCAGTTGCAGATCCCCAAGAGACTGAGTGTGCTTAGGTCTCTCAGGTGGAAGCGAGTTACCATATGAGGTTTAAGTCTACCTCCTTCAGAAAGCTTCAATCCCTGGCTGACTCATGAAATGACGACTTCATTTAGAAAAAGTAACAAATCCAATATAATGACTCTTGAATGAAAGTATTCCTCACTCCAATAATTTGTAAATTTTTTCACATTCAGGTTTTACATAAAAATGAGTGGGCTAATATGTCTGTATAAAATTAGTGTAGTAATATGCCTTTAGAAAGTATAGTGAATTTTAAAAATAGTTTCCTATTGTAACACAAGTACCTAAAATAAAATCATTTCAGTTTACTTTCACAGTCAGTTATAATTATATAGTCTCAGAAAGTTGAAAAATAGTATAGAACATTGTGTATAACTTTGAAGCACCTACATCTAAAATAACATCCTACCTCATTACAAGATGTTATCGAAGCCAGAAAATTCTTGTTAGCAAAACACAATTAAATGAAGTACCCACAAGTATTGTTCATATGATACCAGCTTTCATCCACACTTATGTGTGTGTGTGTGTGTGTGTGTAGTATGTTTATGAACAGACTTTAAAACTAAACTGGTGATGGGGTCGGGGAGATAGATCCGTGGCACAAGTGCCTGCCTAGCAAATATAAGGTCGTGAGTTCAAACGCCGGTCCCACAAACACACACACACACACACAAACACACACTCACAAAACACCAAACTGGTGATAAAATTTCATAGCATTATACTTTTTTATTTTTATTTATTCATTTTTATTTTGAGACAGGGTTTCCCTATGCAGTTCAGGCTGGCCTTCAGCTCACTTTTGTAGCACAGGCTGGTCTCAAACTTGCACTGATCCTCCTGCTTCGGCCTCCCAAGTGCTGGAATTATAAGCATGTGCCACCATGCCTGCCATAGCATTATACCTTTTAAATAAAAGAAAATTTTGTAAAAGATTATGAATGTCATTTTAAGTTAAATTATTAGTTCCCTTGCTTTTGAGTTGTCTGAAAGATATAAATATGACTTCACTAAGCAGTGGTGTTTGGGAAGTGTGCAAGGAGAAGGTGATGGTCAGAGGAGACACATTTGGAGTTATAAAGAATAGTTTATACATAGTCCAATATTCCATAACCGTAGTGGGTTATTGGCAGAACTGACAATATCAAAGCTGTTGATTCAAGTCTTTTACAGCTCAACATACGAATCTATCTTTACTCTTTATGCCTCATGGTTAAACTTTTCTGCTGGCTGACACTGATGACAGATTTGCAAAGCATCGTACGTGGTTTCAAGGTAAATCCTGAGGGCATTTAACGACCATGGGAAATACAGGCATAAAAAGTAAAGCTATATTAGTATGTTGTGCTCCAAAGGGCTTAAATCAACAACTTCCAACATGGTCTGTTTTGCTGATAACCCACTACAATTATTGAATACTGGACTATGTATACAACTACTTTCTCTTAGTTCAATGAGAAGAAATTTTTCTATCAATAATGACTAGAAACATTATCACGTCAACATCCTGTGATCTAAATAACTACTATGAAGGCAACACTATATATTGCATCAATTATTGAGAATGTACTACTAACATGTTTTGTAACTATTGCATTGTCATTTCTTATTAAAAGTAACAAAAAAGAATAGTGTATTGCTAGTTACTAGACTTAATAATTTATTTGACTTTTAAAAAACAGTAGTGTCATTACCACAGAAAATAGTTACATAAGAAATAGACATGTACTTAATGCTTATTTTATTTTCTCTCCTTTTCCATTTTTTATTTATGTAGAGCTTTGGTGCACTTATTACTTTATCACCTACTGATATCATTTCCCAAGAGAAATTATGTATTTACAGAACTACAATTAGCAATACTAATAATGGATAGCGAAATTTAGCAGTTAACAAACTTTTGTAACTAATAGGTCATATTTTACACCATAAGAGCAAACATTATGACTGTATAGCTTTGAAGATATTAAATTGGAAATTTATATTTAAATTAGTTCCCCTAAGTTCTGTGTGATCACTTCCCCTTGATGTACCTGAACTTTTCCAGGCACACTACTTCACCTTGGTTATCTGCTGCTATCTCTCAATCAAGAGAGAAAGACAGAGGATACTCTTTGCAACCTACATGCCAGGCCTGTCCACTGCTGGAATGAAGTTCTGGTGGGCCAATAAATTTTAATTTTTTTTTGTTTCACATATACTTTAATATCATTTAAAAGCTATTCTAGGGCTAGAGGATAGCTCAGCAGTCAAAATGACTGCCTGGAAAGTACAAGGACTGGGGTTTGATCCCTGGTACTGAATGCAGTGCCAGCCCCAGAAATTCAGGCTTGTCATGCAACAGGTATGGTGGCACATGCCTGTAATACCAGTACTGGAGAGACTGAGACAGGAGGATCACTACTAGTCTGTCTAGTGAGACCCTGTACCAAATAAATAAATGCTTAAAAAGGTAAAAGTAGAAGTTATTCTAATATCTCTGAGCATAAAGTGATGCTACTAATACGACAATGTTTCTTAATTTGTTTCATGTATAACGGACTTGCTATTTTTCACTTGAGAACAAATAAAATATCTTTTACTTTACGAAGTGTGTTATTTTTTAATCTCATTGTTGTTTTATTTTCTATTTTTAAAGTAATTTTAATAAGAAATATCAACATGATAGTTTGACAACACATCAGTAGTACATTTGCAACAATTGACAAACTGCATATTGTCCTCACAATAGTAACACAGATCACAGAGTGTGGGCATGACCTAACTTCCAATTGATATTGGTAAGGAAAGAAGACAAAATAAAAAAATATTCTCCTCTTTGAACTAAGAGGAAGCAGTGGCATACACAGTACAATGTTCCACAATTGGAGTGGGCCACCGGTGAAACTGGTAACGTTGGAGGCTATTGATCCAAGTCTCCGACAACTCATCACACCAGTCTAGCTCTGCGTTCCATACTTTGTAATTAAGCTTTTCTGCTGGGTGATCAAGGGCAAGTCAAAGCAAGACCTGTATAAAAGTTCATTCAGCATTTTATCCTCCAAGGTCAAATCCTCTCAGGATTAACTTTGGAACCATGTACAGTGCTTTGTAGAACTGCTGTCAGTGTCAGCCTTTGGGGCAAGTCACGGCCATTGCTTGACCAGTTTGCTTTCTGTGAAAGCCTGAGAGAATGTGTTTCCCTGGGTGACTCTCTTTAGACAAACTATAGTTCATTTATCCCTTTCCTCTGAGGTCCCATAATCTCATTGATCAGAAAATTTGGGACACCTCTGAGTTATAGGATATTACAGCACAGGCTCTCTAATGTCCTGAGTCCTTACTGACCTTGAAGAGCTATGGCCAAAATGTTGGCTATCCTCATAACCTTTCTTTTTCTCCAACTTTTTGTCTGTTAACTTACATTCTCAACCCTCCCACAGAGAAGCTTGATGGTACTATTACTCTATAGCATAGGTGATTGAGCTTACCATCACTGGCTTTCTGAATGTCAAATATCTTTCAGTTAGCTTGAAATTGATCTTTTCTGACAATCATTGATATTCTAATAACTCTATAGATTGTGGTAAAAGCAGTTACACAATATTTATACAGATATTTGGAAATACAAAGATGTACCAAATTGTGACCTGTCAAGCCTATAGCATTTTGCCAGTCTTTTACTTTCAGTTAATACTTTTTCTATTTTTATTTTTTAGTCAACCATTTACTTGAGAGAGAGTATAACAGTATCTGAGTTTACACTGGGAGCAGTCCATATCAAAAAGATGAGAATGATATGCATTCCAAGCATAGATTTAATGGTGTATGGTGCAAGGAACAATGTGATGATCCTTTTGAAGGTTGTTAGGACCAATATCTGATTTATCCTGCATAAATACGTGCATGTTTTTGCTCCTGCTATGTTTCATCTCTTATCTGCTTCCAGTCACTTCATTGTTTAATCCATAACACATTCAGCTGTGTTATGCCCTTAAGTTTTTATTTCCTCTTTAGAGTTCTTATACTAGGGAGACTACGATATTTACACATGTAGATCTGCTTTATTTCACTAATGAGTATATGTTCAATGTACATACATTTATATATGAAGTCTTTCAGCTTATCTTTCTTTATAGCTGAGTAATATTCCATTATATAAAAATACCACATTTTCTTCAACCATTCTTCAAATTATGGGCATTTTGGTTGTTTCCAAGATTTGGCTATTACAAATTGGGCTGCTATAAACATAGGTGCACAGATATCGCTATGGTATGATGTTTTCAGTTGTTCCTGTAAAATTCCCAGTAGGGGGATAGCTGGATTAAACGGGATTTGCAGTTTTAGTTTTTTTTTAAGGATCCTGCACACAGCTTTACATACTGGTTGCACCAATCTGCATTCCCACCAGCAGTGGAGAAGGGTTGCTCTTTCCCCACAGCCTTTCCAGGATTTGTTCCTGGTTGATTTCTTTATGAAAGCCATTCTTTCTGGGTTGAGACAGTATCTAAGTGTTGTTTTGATTTGCATTTCATGAATGACTAGCGATGTGGAGCATTTCTTCATGTTTTTAGAGTCTTGCTGAATTTCCTTGTCTGAGAAGGGTGTGTTCATCTCAGATACCCATTTCTGGATTACGTATTGGAATTTTGGAATCCTAATGGTTTTTAGTTCTTTGTAGATTCTAGATAGAAGACCTTGGTCTGAATACTTATTAGTTAAAATCTCTTTGAAATTTCTGGATTGTCTTTTCACTCTGTTGGTAATTTTTTTTTTCATGTGCAAAAAATTCTTAGCTGGAGGAGGTCCCATTTGTTGATGCTTTCAAGTGCTAAATGTGCAATTTGATTTCTGTCTCTGAACTTTTTGCCTACTCCGATGTCTTCAAGATTTCTTCCCACTTTCTCTTCCAGGAGATTTAGTGTTTCTCTTTTAATATTTAAATCTTTAGAATATTTAGGTTTTTAATCCATTTCGACTTTAGTTTAGTGCATGGTGATAGACTGAGGTCAAGTTTTAGTTTTTGACATGTGGAAAGCCAGTTTTTCCAGTGCTATTTGTTAAAGAGGCTATATTTCTTCCAGTAAGCATGTTTGGCTCCTTTATCAAAAATAAGGTGGTTGAGTGTATTTGTATTTGTTTCTGCATCTTCTAATCTATTCCATTGATCCTCAGCTCTATTCTTTTGCCAATACCATGCTGATTTTATTACTGTAGCTTTGTAGTGTAACTTTAGGTCAGGAATTGTAATGCCTCCTGCCCTACGTTTGTTGCCCAGAATTGTCTTTGCAATTTTGAGTCTTTTTTGGTTCCAAATAAATTTTAGGAATGATTTCTCCAGGTCTGTGAGGTATGTTGATGGTATTTTCATAGGCATTGCATTAAATCTGTATAACAATTTAGGGAGTATGGTCATCTTAACAATTTCGTTCTTCCTATCCAGGAGTGTGGAATAGCTTTCCATTTTCTGAAATTTTCTAGGATCTCTTTTTTTCAGAGTAATGTAGTTTTCATTGAAAAGGTTTTTTACTTCCTTAGTTAGGTTGATTCCTAAGTATTTCATTTTCTTTGGTGCTATCATAAAAGGTACTGCTTCTCTAATTTCTCTGTCAAAGTGTTTGTTATCTGTGTAGAGGAATGCTACTGACTTTTGTGTGTTGAATTTGTAACCTGCTATGCTACTGAATTTGTGTATTAATTCTCGTAACTTCTTAGTGGAGTTTTTTGGGTCTTCCAAGTAGATTATCATGTCATATGTAAATAGTAATAGTTTAACTTCTTCTTTATATATCATTATTCCTTTCATTTCTCTGTCTTGTTTAATGGCTGTAACTAATGATTCCAGAACTATATTGAATAGGAGTGGTAATAGAGGACATCCTTGTCTTGTTCCAGATTTGAGACTAAAAGCCTTCAGTTTTTCCCCATTTAGAATTATGTTAGCTGTTGCATTGTTGTAGATGGCTTTTATCAGGTTAAGGTAGAGGCCCTCTATTCCAATTTTCTGTAGGCCTTTGAATATGAATGAGTGTTGAACTTTGTCAAAGACCTTTTCTGCATCAATTGAAATGATCATGTGATTTTTGGCTCTGGCTCTATCTGTATAGTGTATTGAATTTATAGATTTACGTATATTGAACTATCCTTGCACCCCTTGGATGAATCCTACCTGGTCATGGTATATAATCTTCTTGATGATTTGCTGTGTTCTAGGGCCAAGGATTTTATTGAGGACTTTTGCATCTATGTTCATCAGAGATATTGGCCTGTAGTTTTCTTTACTAGTTGCATCTCTCTGTGGTTTTTGTGTCAGTGTAATACTTGCCTCTAGGAATGATTTTGGAAGGATTGCTTCATTTTCAATTTCATTGAAAAGTTTGAGGAGTGTTCGGATTAAGTCTTCTATAAATTTCTTATAGAATTTAGTAGTGAATCCATTAGGTACAGGATGTTTCTTTGTCAGTAGGCTTTTTATTACATTTCATATTTCATTGGTTGTTATTGGGTTATTGAGAGTTGTTATATCTTCTTGATTGAGTTTTGGTAATTTGTACTTTTCTAGGAATCTGTGCATTTCATCTGTATCTTCAATTGTGTGAGAGTAGAGTCTCAGAGTAGTTATGATCCTCTGATAGTCTGTTGTGTCTGTAGTAATTTCACTCTTTTCATTCCTTATTGCTTGAATTTGAGTCTTTTCTTTCATATTTTTGATGAGGTTAGCTAGGGACTTATCAATTTTATTTAATCTTTCAAAGAACCAGCTTTTGGTTTGATTAACTCTTTGTATTGTTTTCTTTGTCTCAATTGTATTACTATCTGCTCTAATCTTTATAATTTCCTCCCGTTTTTGGACTTTGAATTTCCTTTGCTCTTTTATTTCTAGTCGATTGATGTGCTCCAGAAGAGTATTTATTTGTTCCTGTTCTGTTTTCTTGATGTGTGAGCTCAGAGCTATAAATTTCCTTCTAGGAACTGCTTTCATTGCATCTCATAAATTCCGGTAGGTTGTGTTTGAATTTTCATTAAATTCTAGATAGTGTTTAATTTCTTGTTTAATTTCATCTGTAACCAACTGGTTGTTTAGCACAGTGTTGTTTAATTTCCATTTGCATTGAAATAAAATTTAATTTTATTTCTGGAATTCTTGTGGTTTCTCTTATCGTTTATCTCCGATTTCATTGCACTGTGGTCAGATAATATACATGGGATAATTTCTGTTTTCTTGCGTAAACTTAAGCATGACCTATGTGCTAATATGTGACCTATTTTAGAAAATGTCCCAGTGCAGCTGAAAAAAAAATTGTATTCTGAACTGGTTGGGTAGAACACTCTGTGTATGTCCACTAATTACAGTTGTCTCAAGTTCTGGTTCAGTTCTGCTACTTCTTTGCTAACTTTTTGTCTGCTTGACCTATCTTTTTCGGATAAGGGGGCATTGAGATCTCCTGTTAAGTTTGTTTTCTTGGATATTAGATTCTTCATGTCTATTAAGGTTTTCCTTATGTAACTAGCTGCTCCTGTGTTGGGTACATACATATGTATGAGTGTTACCTCTTCGGCTTGAAGTTTTCCCCTAACCAATATGCAATGGCCTTCTGTATTTCATTTGATCAGTCTTGGTTTGAAGTTTAGACTGTCTGCAAAGAGGATTGCTACCCTTGCTTTTCTTTTTGAGGTTCTGGAGCATATTGTATTATTTTCCATCCTTTCACTTTTAACCTATGAGTTTCTTTATGAGTTAAGTATGTTTCTTCTATACAGCATATTGTTGGATTTTGCTTCCTTATCTACTCTGCCAGTCCATTTCTTTTAATTGGAGAATTGATTCCATTTACATTGATTGTTATAATTGAAATATGTTGACTTATGATTGGCATGATGTTTACTTACTACTGTTTACCCCTTTTTCTCCTGTGTTTAGTTGAGTAGCTTATTTGGTGGGATCTTCTGTCCTCATTTATTGAGTTTGAATCATTTTTGTCCCTCTAATACTGTGTAGGGTTGGCTTTGACGTCACGAAATTCTTTAGTTGTTCCTTGTCACGGAAATATTTCACTTCTCCCTCATACTGGAAAGAGAGTTTTGCCAGCTATAGCAGTCTGGGCTGAAATTTGTTTTCATGGAGGACTTGAAGCACTCTGCTCCATGTTCTTCTTGACTTCATGGTGTGTGAAGAGAAATCTGCTGTTATTGTTATGAGTTTTCCTTTAAATATGATCTGTTTCTTTTCTCTAGCAGCTTTTAGTATACTATTCCTCTGCTGAATTTCTGGAATCTTGATTATTATATGTCTGGATGTATTTTTAGTCTGATTGATATTATTTGGGATTCTGCATGCTTCAGTTACCTGTATGTCCAATTGATTTTTTTTTCATATTTGGTTATTTTTCTGCTATTACTTCTACCCATATTCTTTTTATATCCTTTTATTGGACTCCTTCTTTCTCGTTGATTCCTATTAATCTCACGTTGTTCATATTTGCATCATCTTGCAGATGTTGAATTATTTTTTTCTGCATCCTAGTTGTTTTTAAGAGATCCTTTCTTATATTTTCACTAGCTGCAACTGTGTCTTCAGTATCTGAGATTCTATCCTCACTTTGGTTCACACAGTTTTGCCGGCTTGTGATTGAGATTTTATTTTCTTGTGTATCTCTTTGAAACTTTCATGTGATCTGTTTCTTTCCTATATTGTTCATTCAGGGAATCCATCATTTTTGTATTCTCCTCTAATTTTTTATCAATATCTTCTTTAGTAGTACTGAAGTCTCTCATTATAGTTATCCTCTCTCTAGTTCAGACATTATTTCTGCTCTGTTCTCCCCTACTTTAGATGCTATTGATTTACAGAGTTCTTAACTTTAAAGGTTAATTCTGCTCTTGTTTCTTCTATACGTTTCTGTAGTTGTTTTTCCACTTCACAGTCTATTTTTTCATACATTTCTTTTTTTTTACTTCACATGTTATCTCTAATCCTAGTTACTCTATATGTTTCTGCACTTTCCTTTCAACCTTGGATGCTGCTGATTAGGAGATTTCATCTGTATGATTCCCATTTTCTTCCATGGTAGTGTTTTCTGTATTTGTTTGGTGTGGACTCAGGATCTGGGATTGGATCTTGCTCCTTCTCTTTATCATTTTTTATAGCCGTGATGTCCTCACCTTTATGTACTTATACAGTTAGCACCTATTGACATTTGGGTCTGGATCGACCAAGCCTGTTCCCTCTCCAAACATGCCTGGTTGCAAGTCAAAGCTCAGGCAGCTGGCTACCTAGGGGCCCTGTGGGAAATATGGGTGCAGTCGAGGTTCGGGTAGTTGTCGAGTTGGGGGATGTGTTTGGGCTGAGAGAGTTCTTACCTGGCCAATGTGAGCCCTGATCAGGAAGGTGGGTAGAATCTGATCTCAGGCTATTGATGTGTCAGTGAGTGGGCCAGATCTAGATCTGCTGGTTGGTCCAGTTAGGATGGCGGTGGGGTCCGGTCTGGAGTTTGTGGGTGACAGGTCAAGGCCGGGAGCTGGGGCTTGGTCCAGGAGCTGCATGATCAGTCGAAATGGCGCCCAGATCCACGGGTTGTGGGTGGAGTCGGGGGTTGGCGCTTGGTCCTGGGGCCATGCGACCCAAGAAGTATATTATTTGAATAGAATATTTCCAACATTTTAAGAAATGAATGTTTTCCCAAAATGTTATACATGTCATTCAATATGTAGTTTCCAGTAATCTTTTATTTCACAAATAATTCCTTGAGTAATCACAGATTATATTAGTTTTTGTTGTCTTCATTGATCTTTTGAATATTGTAATTACATACATTATTTTAATATTTTAATATTAATTATTTTTAAAAAATATTTTTCTCTTATATATTTCATTAGGAAAGTGTTGAAGTGCATATAAACAGTGAAGACTGAGGCAAATTTAATTATGAGGTAACTATTTGTGAAGGAGTACTATTTGGATGTTTCTAAATAATAGAAATTATGAATTACATGTGTGTGTTTCTATTCATAAAAATAACATGTAGAAATGAAAGACATAGAGGAAATAATTATCCATCTACTTTGAATAGTGATGAGTGGAGATGGGCAGAACTCGAATTAAAACTGATTGTCTTAAAGGACAGGAGGAGAGCGTGCTGCTGAGCCCAGATGGAAGGCGGTAGGAATATACATGCTAAATTAATGACTAGAGAATGGGATCACCTAATAGGATTTTAAAAATGAATGGTAAATTTAGAAAATGATGAAGATGATGATTAACTAGTGAGTAAATTAGTACAGCAAGCTGATGAAAACATGGAATAGTTTTCAAGAAATACATTTGAGGAATTTACAGATTTTTTTTTATTTTTTATTTTTTTTAGCATTGACTTGCATGTGCACAGAATGTGGTGGAATGGCAGCTGGCAGTCAACTTGGTATCCCCAGCTGAACTGCCCTAGTGTGGCACTGGGAGTGGGTAACCCACATGAGGACTGTGGCCAGCAGCATAAGCAGCAGAACTAGAGAACCAGTTAGTGTCTTTCAGGGAAGCTGCTTAGAGAAGCTTTTGGAAAAGCTATGGGGAGCTGTTGATTCTCTTGGAGTGGATGTCATGCTCGTTTCCTGCAGAACTCAGCTGCTCTCATAGTCAAAAGAAGTGCAGAACTTGTCGCAGAGATTGTTTGTGCCTCACTTTGGAGAGTACTAGTCCTCATTTTGAGCATTGCTTCTCTTGCCCCTCTGGAGGGAAGAATGGTGCACCGCCCAGTCTCCTGAGGAAGGTTGGACACTGGCTTTCCTGACGGGGATTCAACTTTCTTAAAGGTCAGAGGAGGAGCTCAGGACCTCTCTCTTGATGAGTATGGCTGTGGTACTTTTGGAGGGAGCTCTGGCAGTAATTTTGAACATCTCTTCCTGGTTTTAGTTCAGATTGCTCAGCCTGCCCGCCAAGTCCTTCATCCTACTGGCACAGACATTCTGGCTTCTAACCCTGACTATGCAGTCTTCCTAGGACAGAACTATGAAACGGGCATGCATGAGACACTGTCGTGGGACCTAGTTTCAGCTGGCCTTGTGGGAGGCACTGTTACAAGCTCTTGGTCTTCAGAGGGACTCATGTAGGGCATTATTGTGAGATGCAGGCCACCAGCTGGATTCTCTGGTATTTAATGTTATAATAGTAATAATTTAACTATTATAAATAGTTATATAATTAACTATTATAAATAATTTTATAAAACATATGGCCTATATCGTATTGTTTCCCTTACAAAGCTCCAAACTAAGACATGGAGTAAGGTCAAAAATTCAAAAGCAATCATCTATTTTCAGAAAGAATATAACGCAGTCCTGGCACTATTTCATATAAAATATGTCATCATGATAGCAAAGTAAGAAGTATTTCCAATTTAAATGTATTCATAAATGTGGCTTTTAGCATAGACAACATTGTTCATAGGTTTTAAAGTCTGCATATATATATATTTTATTATATAATGAGATTTTTATAGCCAATATATTAGAAAATAACTTAAATGCAAATATATTCAAATTCTTTTATTATTAAAAAAGCATAGATAATAAATTGTATGCCATTATTCATATGCTTTTTAAAAGGTTAAGCTTAATTATTAAATGAATATATCTGAATGGCTATATTGTATTTTGAATTTTGAGCTGTAAAATACTCTTTTATGAGCTAGACATAAATATAGGTTATAGTATGCAGTTGTAACTTCACTATACTTTTCTATAGATCTATAAATATGCAATATTAAATTAGCACAATAAGATTTCTTTAATGATAAGTATAAAAATTTTATGATTGTAATCTCTCATTTCATCTACAATTAACCAATAAATATGACAGAAGACCATTTTGCTTGAGTGCCAATAATTAGTGATTTTATATTTATATCATTTAATAAATGAGAGAGATCTTACCACTAAAGATAATTTCATTCTATAAATTGGCTAAATTCAGAAGTTTGTAGTTCTTTCTGACTCACTGAATCCTGCCATTTATTACTTTAAGTGATAAAAAAGACAGCACAGTGAGAGACTCTACTGGCAGAAGTAAGCTCATTTCAAAAGAAATTTGCAACTTTTGCTTTCAAATGTACCTCTAAGATTAATTTCTTTTGTAAAAAGAGTATCTGCCTTTTCCTTATAATGCATTGTTCTCTCTCTATCTTTCTCTCTCTCTGTATATGGAGATACATATATACATACACTTTTTTTCTGTCCGTTTTTAAGGCCAGACATTGAGAAGTATGTAAGAATGATCTGGAGTGATAAAACAAACACATCCAATAAGAAGCTTAACTATATCAATTTGACTGGCATGGAATTGCTGAGGGGATAAGTAAAGTGTGCCTTGGGGTGTCTGCATGTGGCCTGATCTTGGTTACTCTATGTCCTCAAAGGCTGCTTCTTCACTGGCACTGCTTTTCTGCCCTGATGTCTTTCTCGCATAAAGAAAATATCTCTCTCTCTCCTCTCTCTCTCACTGTTTCTCTCTCTCTCTCTCTTTTCAGATCCTTCTGCCATGATATACCTCTACTGAAGCCAGGTGACCATTCATTGACTACCGTGAGGAGAACGAAACTTCTCCCTTCCTCTGTGGTGAGTGTTGGGTATTGTGTTGCAGAGATGGAAAATCTAACATAAACCGTGCTGGAGGTTGGAATGGAAGCAAGACAAAGGAAACTGGGAAGAAATCTAGAACTGTACCCTTGACAATAAAGGAGCTCCTTCCTCTTTGAAAAACCAATGATTCTGAAGCAGTTGGAGCACTTTCACAGATCAAGATAGCAGCCTTTACCCTGGAGTTGATCCTTGATGAAGAGCCTAATGTAAGCTTGAAAGCGTGTCACTTTGTTGCTATGTTTAGTCAAGTTTATGGAACACAAACCAGCAAACATAGTGGTTTAGTTTTCCATTTTTTCCCCAAGTCTTGCTGGTGCTCTCTGGTAGCACAGTCCAACTTTTGATAGTACAGGGACCAAGCTACTGAAATCATATGAGCAGTGTTAGCTGAGAGCTCAGGCCAAACTTACAAAGTGCCAGTAAGCATGGGATCAAGGGGAGAGACCCTGTGTCCTCACAATCAGACCACAGAACTATTTAAGAATATAAGTGTATGTAGCTTTTTCCCATCTAAAATAATTCTTTTCCAAAAGATTGTGTAAAATACATGGTGGTTTTAAATAAAGCAATAGCCTAAAGTATAGCACCATTAACAATTTTTTTAAAATGTTGTACCTACAACTATCAACAAAAAGTTAATCAAGGTTGTTGGCAGAGGTTTCCTTATCTGTAAAGTTAATGAAGACTTTAAAATGTAAAATGAATTACATGGATCCTGGGTATATATGATATATATGGATGTGTTTTTTTCTTTATTTTAAATATTTCACTGAGCAATGAAAAGTGTTCACCACTGGCCACATCCATGTCATGCTGGTCACTGTCACCACCATCTCTTTCCACAATAAGAGAAATTAGCTTTTAATTTTTCTTTGTTTTTACCTTTGCATTACCAAGACACATTCAGCTTTTGTATGTCAGCTAAAATGATCATACTTTATGTACATTCATGTCATTCTACTTTTAAAATATTATCATGTAACCTAAATAACTAATTTGAAGACAATGATATGCCATATAGCAACCACTGCTTAATTGCTGTCATCTTGTTTTTTTTTTTTTTTTAATTCTATATTGTTTCAAATGTTTCATGTGTTTTTTTTATTCTCTTTAACTTTTTTATCTTTATTTATTTGTTTGGTACTGAGCATCATACATGGC
The DNA here is from genome assembly GCA_004027025.1 of Myocastor coypus. Classification (NCBI taxonomy): domain Eukaryota; kingdom Metazoa; phylum Chordata; class Mammalia; order Rodentia; family Myocastoridae; genus Myocastor; species Myocastor coypus. The sequence continues at coordinate 24,721 of PVJA010013366.1, forward strand.
GTGGACTCATAGTGATACTCCTGTCTCAGCATCCCCAGCACTGGGATTGCAGGTGTGCACCACAGGCTCAGTTTTTGTCCCCAACAGAGCATGCCAGGGTTCCAGGACCCAACATGGCATCTGGTACTGAGGATTGAACCCATTTCCTTGACAAGCAGGTGCTTAGATTGCTGAGCTATCTTCCAAGCCCTATTCTCTTTAAAATAAAATAAAATAAAATAAAATAAAATAAAATAAAATAAAATAAAATAAAATAAAATAAAATAAAATAAAATAAAATATCACAGCATACCTGATCTCAAACATAACACAAGTTAAATTATTCATCTTAACTTACTTGGTCCTATGCCTTCCAGCTGATCTCCCCTCAGGTGGATTCGCCTACTACTCTTCCCCTCAGTGAGCATAGAAGTGGCCAGTTTGCATCCCATGTGTCACAGCCATGTTCCTATCTCAGACCCTCTAAATCCACAGCTTTTTCTACTAAGAATTTGTACCATATGTTAAAAAAAAGAACAACTATTCAAGAAGCTGATTACATCTTTACTCAAACATTATGTAACTGAGTATGATTTTATCTGGATTCTCTATAATTAAATGACTATAAAATATCTAAATTTTTCAACATTAACTACTGCCCTTTCTTGGTTTGTTTCCCCTTAGGACCTTTCAACATCTGACGTTATGCATCCTTACACTTTTGTGCTTAGTTTGTGTGGTATCACTCAAGAACACAAAACCCCTCATAGGATTTCTCTAGACCCAGTCATTAAAAAATAAAATAACAAAAGAGAAAACTATCTTAGTACTTGTTCCCTATACAACTGGTGAATGAGATCAATAAAAGTATGAAGTAGATAATTTTGGTAAATTTTAATTTCATCATGAAAAACTGTTTTGAGTATCCACACAATAGAAACTTTATGCACGAATTTAGTAGGCAAACTATCTTGAACTTATTAAAATGAATAAAACAAATAAAATTATGTAATGATAATATCTACAAAATCCTAGCATTCAAGTCCAGGAGTTTTAGAATAAGCAATGCCTGTTGTGCATTCCAATAGAAAACAGGACACAACCAAGTCGTGATAATCATATACTTTTCTTCTGAACACATACAAAGACAAGTATTTCTTCCATATGAACATTTAAAGGGTCATATTATTCCATTTTAACAAACTTTTTAATATGTGCTTGTAAACATCTTTTATACAAAGTAAACATAAATAATTCTTCATTTAAAAGTGAAGTAAAAGAATTGAGGAAAATGGTTTTCAGACAAAATAAGTTTTCTTTATTGCAAACTCAGAGGAAGCTTTCTTGCAAGGCATTGAGCTTGGACTCATGAAGTATATGTGCACTGCTATAATTTGGGGAGCTACATTGAGAAGTTGAATTAGGAAAGATATCATTCTGATTATATTAATAATGAACTAGTAGCTCAAGACAATGCACTCAATTTACTTCATAGAGCTGGCAAGACAGCTCAGAGGACTAAGTGCCTCCTTAGGCAAGAGCAGGAACAGAAGTTCAGCTGATGGTGCCTGGTGCCACACTGGTCCAGCCCCCAAATATGCAGAACTGGCTACAGATGGAGCATGCCTGTAATCCCAGTGCTGCGGAGGCTAAAGACAGTCGGATCACTGTGAGTCTGAACTGCATAGTGAGATCCTGTCAAAATAATAATAATTAATAATAATAATAATAATAATAATAATTTGCTCCATTTTATAACAAAAATGTAACACATAGCATACACTTACTGGATGTATCTAATTAACTCATTAATTCTTTTTGCAATATTGGAGATTATTCTATTTTGTAAATAAAAATTCAATAGCCTAAAATTATGTTACATCTGAGTTATTCTATAGCTTGTAACTTAAAATATTTATCAATGATTTTATAAGGAATGTACCTACACGTTTTGCAAAAAAAATTAAGGATAAACTTCTTGATGAGGTATTGTCAATTTAACATATGGATTTAATGAGAGAAAATACAGCATGTATTATGAAAATTACATTCCACTTTTCTACTAGTTCATGCCTTCCATACCTATGTAGAAATGGCTGCAGTCCCATACATATAGCTGTTCAAAATGAAGTCTCTATATCAGACCCTGGAGAGATCACTCTAGTGAGATTGGTGACAGCGAGAAGTGAGGCAACGTGTTGGGCCCATGGTCCTTGGGCCATCCCTACATTCTGCTCATTGTTCTATGATACAGATACTATAGATAAGAGATAAAGCCTTCAGTGAAATCCATAAACTGTATGAATAGAATAATAAAGAATATAATTTAATGCTTTATCCTAAGTAGAATGATTCATTCTTATAGTCTTAATAGAATGACCCAAATGTTTCTACTACACATTTCTCTAGTATACAGACTTCACTAACCCTCCAAACTTACTTTGCACTTCACTGTCACAAAATTTATAACTAGCTGAGCAGTTTCACTTTTTTAATGCCTTTCTAATACCTGATTTGAAGAGTAATTGAACACATAAGCTACATTATGTTGTTACCAGCTATGTAATAGAGAATCAATTACTCCAATGAATATCTACATGGAAAAGTAAAATATATGACAGTTTATGGATTCAGGCTTGATGGTAAAAGCACAGGTGGAGATGAGTTAAATAAAACATATGTGCTTAAAAACTTTACAGTGTAACAACTGTTATCAGTTTCTGTCTGTAGTTTCTCTCTTTATAATGTTATCATAAGCCGGGCGTGGTGGCACACGCCTGTAATCCCAGCACTCGGGAGGCTGAGGCAGGAGGATAAGTGCGAGTTCGAGACCAGCCTGGGCTACAAAAGTGAGCTCAAGGCCAGCCTGAACTGCACAGTGAGACCCTGTCTCAAAAAGACAAAAAAAAAAATAATGTTATCTTAAATAATATGAAAATATCACTATACTGTGCCCCGCATTTGAAAGTTTTTATGTATGATGAGATTGCATATACATGAAATTACTTATTATGAAATATACAATTGTATAAGTATAATGAATATTTTTACAATATCCATATGTCAGGATTAATGAATATTTTAAAAATAATTTCTAAAGTTATATAATCAGTGAAATTATATTTTAGAAAGGGATTTAGATATTTATAATTTTCTTTCTGCTTTGATCCTCATCTTTCTCTATTATAAGTACATTTCTGTGGAAAATATTCAAAATTAGGCATTTTCTAACTTTAGACATGAAACAAGGCAGTATATTTTATTGAGGCTAAGGTTATACAAAATGTCTTTTTCACTTATTCTTAATCACAATAAAATTTATTTAACTGAATAATTAATTGGCATTGCTGTTTGATGAAGCCAATCATTTCCCATCTATTTTACCATTATATCGAATCCTCAAAAAAACAGATATGTGCTTTTCCACACATCTAATGTGATTTTAAAATGTTGCTGTACATGCTCATTTCCAAAACCAAATAGAATTATGATTAAGAACTGGAAGCCTACTAAGTTGACTTACAATTTCATATTCCATGTGAAAAGAAAGCAGAGAGCTTTAGCTTTAGCTCAGTTTAGCTTTCTAACAGTATAAATTCCACTGATTCTTTCTCTGGTACCCCTGATGCTCAGTTTCTTTTTCTTAAAGGAACACTTCTTCAGAACATCAAAGCTTTATTTAATGCAGTATCTGATAAAGCAGCTCCAATTGTTTAAACACTTACTAAGTCAATTTGAATGACTCAATTTTAAGAATATAAGTTTCAGTTCAGTGAAGAATGCTTATTACTGAAGGTATATCAGCTACATTGAGAAAGCGGTGCATAGTAGCAAAGGCCTATAATGCTAGCACCGGCAGTGCTGAGGCAGGAGTGTGGCTATGAATCGAATCTGGACACGGCTACATAACAAAATCAAGGCCATCCTGTATCACAAAGTGCGGGCCCATCTCAAAACAAAAGAAAACAAAAGTGCTGAGTTCTAACTGTAGTGTGGAGTGTGCTGGACGTGAGATGTTAAAATATAAAATATTGTGTATCTCAGAAAATTATAGCAATAAATTAAGGAAATCTTACAAACACAAATGAAAAAAGAAATTGAATGGTTAGTTCCTTAAAAGATTGTGTAGTTGAAACTGCAAAATACATGATATCAATTGCCAAAAATCAAAGTTCTAAAATCAATCTACAACAAAAATGGCATTGTTTCTTGATTTCACTTATTTATTTTGGAATTTAACTGAGAATTTTGAAAGTTTTGGCATTGGTAGTAGAAAAACAAGTAGTCTACTGCTTTGGCAAATAATGTGGTGACTTTAAATTTTGAAATTTTAATTTTCATGGAATTTGGCATTCCCTTCTTTCTGCATGCCTGAAAAAATAAAAATTAGAAATTTAATGAAAATCACACCAATATTTACAACAGTATTATTCATAACAATAAAAATTTGGTCTTGAAGACATCAGGGTAGACAAACAGTTCATGAACAAATATCAAACTGCACAGTGACAATTGAAAGAACTAACAATTTGGACCTCATCTTGTTCAGAAGTTTTTACACATCAAAAGAAATTACCAACAGAGAGAAAAAGCAGCACAGAAATTTCAAAAAAATCTTAATTAATAAGAATTCAGACAAAGGTCTTCTCTCTAGAATTTATAGAGAACTAAAAAAAAAAACATTACTATCCCAAACTTTAAGACCCAAACCAGAAATGAGTATCTGAGATGAACACACTCTTCTCAGAGGAAGAAATACTAGAAGCTAACAAAAACATTTTGAAAGCATTTTGCTACACATCAGTAGCGATCTGTGAAATGAAAATTAAAGCAACATTGTGCTATAATCTCAGAACAGAAATAATGGATATCTTAAAGAAATCAGCAAAAAACAAATGTTGTTGGGGAGGCTATGGAGAAAAAGGAACCCTTCTCCACTGCTGCTGGTGGAAATGCAGACTGGGGCAACCATTATGGAAATCAATGTGGAGAGTCCTTAAAAAACTCGTACTGGAAATCCCATTCAATCCAGCTATCCCTGTATTGGGAATTTTCCCAAAAGAACTGAAAATATCATACCATAGTGACCTTTGTGAACCTGTTTACAGTAGCACAATTTGTGATAGCCAGATCTCAGAAAAAGCCAAAATGTGCATCACCTGAGGAATCAATGCAAAAGATGTAGTGTTCTTATACAATGTAGTATTACTCAGCTATAAAAAATAACAAACTCAAAGCCTTCATATATAAGCAGATGCAACTTGAAGATAGGCTCGGTGAAATAAGGCAAACCCACTTATGTCAATATTATATAGTCTCCCCAGTGTAAGAACTCAAAAGAAGAAATAAAATTGGAAAGGTATAACACAGTTAAATGGAAAGTGAGAACTTAAGGATTAAACAATGAAGAAGAAAAGTTAGGAAATATGGTAGGAAAAAAACATGCATTTGTAAACACAAGTTGGTTAAGACAATGCTTCTAAGAATCTCGAACAGGTTTTTGAAACTAGCAGTTAATTGGTAGACTTCTCACCCTGACTAAGAATATATGCTAATATATATGAACTACGGAACTGCACTAAAGATAGCTATATGTAATTCTAAAACTATACTGGGAATACCTATCATTCTGGTCTTCTAAATGCATACTTCTTCTAATGTCATATCAATTATTGCTATACTCTCTCAAGTAAATGTTTGTTTAAAAAAATAAAAAAGGTAATAAAGGAGGGGTTTGGACCTAGGTTGAGGCCTTTGCTCTGGAGAGCCATCACCATGGCTTGGCTTAGGACCCCTTGGCTGCCCCTAACTATAAATATGCTTTAGTGTCTTTATTTGCACTGTGAATTGCATTGGAAGTGGTAGATTGGAATCAATTTGACAGGATCCCAATAATTTATCCATGGGATTACAAATATAAACTTCCTAGACTTAAAGGAGTACCTAAAAAGACTCCACATAGCTGAAGGAATCCTTCCCTTCCCTTCGGTCCCTTCCCTTCCTTTCTAGTCCCAAAATAAAAACGCAATAAGGGCATCTATTCAATGTAACAAATATTGCACTTGAGTAATTTTTGTGTGTGTGTGTGACCATGGGTCAAAATTATGACCTTGCACTTGCCAGGTAGGCACTTATGCCACAGAGCTATCTCCACCACCCCTAAATATTGCACTTGAAATGCACTTTTTTGACATACATTTGGATATTTCAAGTTGATTATACAGTTCCACGGTGAAACACTTGCCCAGCATGAGCTAAGCCCTGGCTTTGTTCTTCAGCATATCACACCACTGCCTGCCTGCCTGCCTGCTTGCCTGCCTCTCTGTCTGTCTGTCTGTCTGTCTGTCTGTCTGTCTGTCTGTCTATAGGATAAGAGGGAAGAGGAAAAAAATGCCATAGGATTGTCCTGCTACAATGTTGTATATAGTTAGACGTCTAAATTTCTGTTTAAAAATGCGTAATTGTTTTGTTTCACATTCTATAGAGATTCATTAGAATATCAGTGATTGATGGAAAATATCAGTTCCACATTATGTCTAAGGTGTTTGTGTGTGTGTGTGTGTGTGTGTGTGTGTGTGTGTGTGTGTGTCTTTTTGAGACAGGGTCTCACTATGCAGTTCAGACTGGCCTTGAGCTCACTTTTGTAGCCCAGGCTGGTCTCCAACTTGCACTGATCATCCCATCCGAGCCTCCCAAGTTCTGGGATTACAGGTGTGTGCTTTCACTCCCGGCTTTCTAAGGTATTTGATAGTTGGAAAGATAATGATATTAAGCTTAAGTGCCTATGTTGTAGGGTAATAATATCACTAAGCTACTTTTCTTTAGTGTTAGCAACTTAAGTTTGTAGGCCAAAAAATTAGAGAAAAGTTGAACAGCTATGAGGATAGTCAATATTTTGGCTCTAGTCCCTTAAGGTCAATGAGGACACAGAATACAAGAGAAATTATACTGCTACAGCCTATAACTCAGTAGTAATTTTCTGTTCAAGGAGATTATGGGACCATAGAGGAAAGGGATTGGTGATGTATAGTGTGCTTAAAGAGCATCATCTAGAGAGAAAACATTTTATCAGGCTTTCACAGAGAGCAAATTGGTCAAGCAATGAATTTTACTCATCCAGATGGCTGACACTGATAAAAGATCTACAAAACACTGTGTGTGGTTTCAGGGTAATACCTGAGGGGATTTGACCACCCTTGTGGGATACAAAAGTTACACTTTTTATTGTGTAGATTTTGCTTTAACTTGGTCTTAACCATCCAGCAGAAAAGTCTAACCATATAAAGGAAAACCAAAAAAAAAAAAAAAAAAAAAAAAAAAAAAAAAAAAAAAAAAAAAAAAAAAAAAAAAAAAAAAAAAAAAAAAAAAAAAAAAAAAAAAAAAAAAATTAAGAAGAGCCGGGCGTAGTGGCGCACGCCTGTAATCCCAGCACTCCGGAGGCTGAGGCAGGAGGATCGGTGTGAGTTCTAGACCAGCCTGGGCTACAAAAGTGAGCTCAAGGCCAGCCTGAACTGCATAGTGAGACCCTGTCTCAAAAAGACAAAAAAAATTAAAAATAAAAATAAAGGAAAACCATATTAATATACTGAGCTTCAAAAGACTAAAGTCAACAACTGCTGACATTGCCAGATACCCCATTACTATTATGGACTATTAGTCTATACATACATCTACTCTCTTAGTTCGATGAGAAGAAAGATTTGTACAACTAGTGTTTAGAAAAAGTATCACCATGTCTGAATTTTGTACTCCGAACAACTATTATGAAGACAACAATATACAATGTATTAAATATTGTAACTGTCCTACGAACCAATTTTGAAATAGTGTCTTTGTTATTTGTTTCTCATTTAAATTAATAAAGTTTAGAAAAAAATAAAAATTTGGAAATGACCCAAGTAGCTACCAGAAAATGGTAGAAAAATTAAAGTGAGATACAACCACAAAAAGAAACACTATTCAGCCATAAAAAGAGATGAGCTACTGGAACATAATTTAGCCTTAAAAATTTTGAAATGGGTGATAGAAGGCAGACTTAAAAAGAACAAAAGAAAACATGGTTTTTTATTTATCAAAAATGTTAAAATCCACAGAGACACACACAGTAATTGTTATTAGGTACTATGTAGGGATAGGCATGAAAAATGATTGCTTAATGGGTGTGACCTTTTCTTGTGGAGTGATGTAATATTTTAGAACCCAGTATAATGGTAGATTGAATAATGTTTTAAAATTCATTCTGCAAATAATGTTCAGATCGGTACCAGATAGAGTGAATTGGCAGTTAAAAAATGCATATATGTTTGATTATTTTTCCAGCTCTCTTATTGATGTATATTATAAACCAACATTGCCCAATGTTTTTAATTGCTTAACATGAATAGTTACTACATATTTTGCAAAGTTGAGGATTCCTAAAGTCTGAAAAGTGAAAACAATTGGCATTGGTCCATATCTGTCACTCTATCATTAATCTCTTCCTAGGACCTCTGGAAATCAATCTAGCATCAAAAAATCTATATGCTTTTTCAACATAACAAATGTTAGTTTAATCCTAACCCTTCTGAGACTTAGTTGATGGATGTTTCTTTAGATCACCTCCCTGGGATACACTGTGCTAAAAGCCCACCCTAGCATGTACCCACAGAGCATGCTGGGCTTAATACCTTCAGTCATTCTAGTTAGCTGTGCAATGTTGGTCCAACATTAAAGCTAATATTAATCAATAATTTATTAAAAGTCATGATTTAAGATATTTCAGTTGAAGACAACCTACTTGATCCCCCTTCCTATCGCTGTCTTGGACAGAAGCTTTCTTTCCCTTAATAAATGTATTTTGCTCATGAAAATAAGATATTTCAGTCAATTCAGAATTTTTTTTTTCTGTGAAATGTGTCAGAACTGATATTTCTAAATACATTGGACTGCCAGGTATTTAAACGCTAAAATTGGACCTGGTGTTCTGTACTACACATAGCAATTTGAGCAGTAAAAAGCATCCAAGTGTTTCGAAACTTTGAGCAAAAAAAATTAAACATGGTTTGCATTAAGCTTTGTATTTGGAATAGGACTGAAAAAGTCTAACTTTGCAACAGTCCATGTGGAAAAATTAAACTGGGATTTAAAGTTTTTGGAAAATTTGCTTCTCTTTCAATTTCATTGAAGAATTTGGGAGAAGTTGACAATAAATATTTTCTAAGTTTCTTGTAGAATGCAGCTCCAAATTTATCAGGACCTGGACTTTTCTTCATTGACAGATTTTTAAATATATTTTCAATTTCATTTTCTGTTGAGTTATTCTGAGTTTTTGCATCTTTTTGACTCAAATTTGACAATTCATATGTACATAGAAAAGTGTCAGGGCCAGCCAAATAGTAGATTAAAGTACCATCAGGCAATCACATGGCCCTGCAGTTTGATCCTTGGACCTGCTGTGCCGGTCTCACCTCTGGGGCATGCTGAGATGCAATTGAGACTGGCCATGTTGATGTGTGCCTGGAATCCCAGCTCTTGGAAGGCTGTAAACAGGCAATCACTACTAGTCTGATCTAGTAGTGAGATGCTGAACACACTGCAGACTCCTCTAAAAAAATACAAAAGGTATCCATTTTTTCTTTATGAAGATTCATAGTGATTTCATCGTTTTCTTTCCTTACTCATGAATTTAGGTTTTTTTTCACACTTTTTTGAGAAATTGTTTATGAATTTTATTTATTCTTTCAAAGAACCAACTTTCTGATTCCTTAATTCTTTGCATGGTTTTCTTCATCTCCATTGCATTAATTTCTACTCTGGCATTTAAAAATTTCCTGAATTCTTTGGGCTTTGGGTTTAACTTGATCTTTTTCTAGGAGGTTGAAGTTCAGTATAAGTTGATTTTGGTCTCTTCTGTTTTCCTAACATGACAATTTATTTCTATCGGTTTTAATAAGACAGCTTTCTTTCATTTTATCACACAGGATGTGGTAAGTTGCTTATGAATTTGACTTTGTCCATAAATTTTTTAAAAAAATTTCTTCTTTAATTTCATTGTGAACCAGTGGTTGTTCAGGAGGTTATTATTTTATTTCCATGTGTTTATGATGTTTTTATGATCTAATCAAACTTAAGACAATAAAAATAAATTGTCTTTATAGTTATAAACTACACACACGAAATAAAACTTTAAATTTTTTTCTAAAATGAAGTTAAAATAAGTAAATAAATAAATACGTTGGCTTTTAAAGGATGCATAGGGGCTGGGGAGATACCTCAGGGGTACAAGTGTCTGCCTGGCAATTGCAAGGTCCTGAATTTGATACCTGGTTTCAGAAAAAAAGTTCAATGAATAAATAAACTTAAAGACATCATATTTATATAATTCCATGTGAAATTTCAATACAAGTTTACTTTGTGTAATTTTTCAGTCAGGTTAAATACATTTGTCATTTCTTTGTAAATTCACTGAGGTTAGTTGCTTATTCTGCCATTCTTTCAATCAGGTTACTTTATACACTTTAATACGTTCAGATTGCTTTCATTTTTAGATCTCCTTGCCATACAAAATGTTACTTTTATCAATATTGATACCTTAACTTTATTAGACATATTGTAGAATTTGTGCCTTTCATTCACCATTTCAGTGTCTTAACACCCGAAATATACTTCTGTCTTACAATTTAGTATCGCCACCTGTACCACATCCTTGATAATCACTGATTTTTCATAGAAGCTAATATCTGCTATTTTATAATGTTATATAATTGTAGTTGTGCAGTAATTAGATCTTTTAGACTTTTTCACATGATATAAACTCAATGAATGATACTACATTGTATACAAGCATCAAATTTGTTTAATCATCTAGCTTTCGCAACACATCCCAATTGGATCAGTTGTGACAGATTACAAATACCTATGGTGTTCATATACAGGATTTATGTGAACATTTAAAAATCTATCAAAGTGTACTAGACTCTATGAAAAGACAACGACATGTAGTTTAGAAGACACAACAATAAAAAGGTTACAAGACTGTCATACAAAGTTGCTATCTGATTTTATATCTCTTTGTAGAATGCATAAGAGTTGCACATGCTTTGAAACCTAAGTAGAATCTGTAATTGCCATTTTTCTGGGTTAAAAAAATCTTAGTATTGTTTAAATTTCATTTTCTCTAATAGAAAGCAACTTAAAATCTTTTATTATATATTTGTTGACTATGTTTTTTCCTCTGAGAAAGGTCTATTCACTTCAGTTTCCCATTTCTTAGTGGGTCTTTTGTTTTAAATGATCTAATTTTTCAGTTAGTTGTACATTCTAGATATTCATCCTCTGTCTGAGGAATAGTTGGTCAGACATATTACAATTCTATAGGTTTTCTCTTCATTATGTTGATTAATTCCTTAGCTGTGAAGATTTGCCATAATCTCTCTTCTTCACTCTTCCACTTTTCTTGAACTGAAGCCATCATATTATACCAATATATTTATATAAATGATTTTACCACAAAATTAATGATCAAATCCTAGAAGTATTCTGTATACATCACATCAACAGATTATTGGATAAGGGAAATGTGGCAATGAAATAATATGCAGCTATAAAGGACAAATAGAAAATATCATGTTGCATGAAACAAATCAGACACAAGAGTGTGCCTTATACTGTCTGTCATTTGAGTAAGGAAAGGGGTAAAGAGCGCAACAAAAGAGACAATGAAGAAAAGTCAGGGATATGAAAATGGCAAAATCATACATTTATATAACCAAGATGGTTAAGGCAATGGTCCTAAATATTTTCATCAGGTTCTTAAAAAATATCAGTTAATGAGTAGAATTCTTAAGCTGACTACCTCTATCTGTTGTTATCTGTGAACTAAGCAACTATATTGTGGACAGCAATGTGTAATACTAAAGACATGCTTAAAATACCTGTCATTTTGTCTTATAAGTGCATACTGCTTCTAATGTCATATCAATTATTGCTATACTTTCTTTAAATGTCTGTAAAACAAAAGGTAATAAAAGTAAACAAGAGACAACAAAAACAAATTGTATCAGGACTGTGCTGCTACAATGTTGTATGTGGATTAATTTCTAAATTTCCATGTAAAAATATAATTATTTTTAAACATTAGATAGGGATCTAAATTTTAGAATATCCATGGCTTTTTGGAAAATAACAGTTCCATTTCATGTCTAAGGTATGTGACATTCAGACAGATAGTAATGTTAAACTTAACTGCCACTGTTATAGGATAATAATATTATTAAGCTTCTCTTCTTGATGTTTAACAACTAAAGTTAACAGACCACAAATTAGACAGATAGATGGGTTAAAAAGATAGCCAATATTTTAGCCCTAGTCCTTCAAGATCAGTGAGGACTTGGGGCATAAGTAAACCTCTGCTATAATATCACTTAATTCTGTGGTGTTCCAAATTTTCTGGTAAAAGAGGTTGCAGGGCCACAGAGGAAAGTGATGAATGAGGTACAGTGTGCCTAAGGAGAGTCACCTAGAGAAAATTGTTCTCTCAGGCTTTCACAGAGAGCAAATTGGTCAAGTAATGGCTGTGATTCATCCAGATGGCTGACACTAACAAAATGTTCACAAGCATTCACAAATGGTTCCAAGGTAAATCCTGATTTGGATGTCCTTATAAGATAATAAAAGTTATATTTTTAGTTACATAGGTCTTGCTTTAACTTAGTCTTAACCATCCAGCAAAAAAAAATCTAACCATGAGATATAAAAAGTAAATCTATATTACTATGCTCAGCTGTAAAAGGCTCAAGTAAACAACTTCAGACAATTGTCAGTTGTGCTGATAACTCACTACTTTTATGGACTGTTGGACTCTATTGGATTACTTAGCTGAATTCAAATACCTACAGTCTTTGTACTGGCATCAAGTATGAAAAGGTCTTTTAAAGACTTCTCCAAATAAGATTCTCTAACAGCAATGGATCATCTATTTCTGACTAAACAAAACAAAAAAAGTGGGCATATCAATAATGGAGTATTTTGCTGTGAAAACTATATATATATATATATATATATGTATATATATATATGATAATTAAGATAGATATATAATTACTTTCTCTTAGTTCAAGGAGAAGAAAGATTTGTACTATTATTGTTTAGACAAGATACCATGTCTGCATTTTGTTCTCTGTATAACAACTATGAAGACAATATGCAATGTATTAATTATTGTAATTGTCCTACTAACATATTTTGAAACTGTTTCATTGCTGTTTTATCTTTTCTCTCACTAAATTGATAAAAATTAAAATTAAAGAAAAAGAAAAAGAGACAATGAGGGAGACTCTTTCAAATGAGTAGGAATCAAAACCAGGATGACTGAGAGGACAATAGTGGTGGTATGCTTAAGTAAGTATAATAAAGATATGCCATGGATAGGAACCTAATATCCTCAATTAATATAGACATTATATATGCTGAACATGAATTCAGATGAATATCATAAAAAATAAAAAAAAAAACTGAAGAAGATAACTCGAACAGATGGGGAGCAGAGGGAATGGGGAAGAAGATTAAATAAAACAAATTAAGAGATGTTGTGTACAAGTCCCCAGTCCCCAAGATGACTATGAACTGCACATATTGCAGGTGTGCATTAATGGAAGTGACAAGCAAAGAGAAGAAAAAAGAAGTTGATATCATCAGATCTTTAAAATTTGGTCTCATTACTACTTATGCTGTACCTTCCATCATTGTTTTAATTTGAAATCCATTGATGAAAAATTATAGTTTACATATTTTGACATAATTAATAGTAAAATATCCTTAGTAGGGTATCAGTTCATACCATCTGCTTATTTTTGTAAACCAAGTTATTTGCTTTCCTCATATTGAAACTTTGGTATACTTTGAGTAGAAGACCAAATATATATATATATATATATATATATATATATATATATATATTGTTTCTTTGATTTTTGAGGTGCTGGGTATTGAACTCAGAACCCTATGCTTGCCAGGCAAGAACTTATTCTGCTAGGCTATCTCTCCAGCTCTCAAATATATGTTTTGTAAAATTTTCCTAGTCTGTTATTTTATATCTCAATATAATTTTTTTTACAGAATTTAGTTTTGAAACTTAAATTTTAATTGTTTTTTCCATGTTAGATATTATTGTTTCTGATTTAAATGTGACCACAAAGTAATGATTACATTTAGTTTTTCCTTTACTTCCTTCTTAGACACAGTTTTTGCTTCAGTCTAAACTTATTTTGAAGCCAGGTCATAGTGGTGCATGCCTGTAATCCCCATACTTGGGAGGGTGAGGCAGGAGGATTGGTGTGAGTTGAAGACCAGCTTGTGCTACAAAAAGTGAGCTAAAGTCCAGCCTGAGCTGCATAGCATAACCCTGTGTCAACAAAGACAAAAAATAAAAGAATGAATGAATGGATAAATAAATAAGTAAATTTATTTTGAGCTAATTCAGGGGTAGAGCATGAAACCTACATTTAGATTATTGTTTTACATTAAAGAAGAAATAAACAAAAACAAACAAGAAGAACTAAGACATCAATAAAGTGACATAAAACCATAAAAATGTACAGATTTTAAAAACAAAAATAATTTACACTTGTGACACAACATATTGTTACCATTAAATTTATTGCTTAAATACAAGTGCACAAAACGAATTAAATAATTAAAACATTGTCACTTCCTTTCAAAAATCTTGAATTTTTTTCTTGCCCTTCTTTAAAAAAATGCTTGAAGAGTATAAAGTAATAGGACAATAGAAATGATGCACATTAAAGAAAAAAACCAAGACGGAGGGTATTCAACAGTGGTTGTTATATTGCACATTGCCATCTTCAATGTAGTTGCTAAGATTACAGATAGTAGTATGTAATATAGACCATAGTAAAATTTTCAAGCATTTACTGTTACCTTTAAAAAACAGATAGAAATTAGTAGTATAATCATCTTAACTATCTTCTGCATATGCATATATGATTTATTTTCCCTTTCCTGTTTTTTCTGTCTTTTCTTCTTTCTTTCATCCCAGTTATTTATTCTTTATATTCAGCCTTTTTTTTTTGCCCCCTTTTACTATATCTATTGTACCTTTCAGATTGTATGTATTTTTTCAGGTTCTCACACTAGGGAAAAAAAATACGATGTCAGACATGCAGGTCTAATTTATTTCACTTGTTTCCCATATCAAACTTCTTTAGAAATACATTGAATTTTCATTCCAATGTGATGTAGAATTTTTTTGTGGGAAATAAAATCCTTATCATTTTCTAGAACTCAAGGCAAATGTTGCTCTCACTATTAAATATAAAAGTGTGTGCAAGTGTTTGGGGAGATGATTATTATCAAGTGAACATCTCTAGCTATACCTTGTTATCCTTCATATCAGAAATGCAAGTCGTATCTCATCAAATATGTTTTCTATCAAAACATATAACCATATGTGAGTTCATCTCCCCTTTAGGTTCGTTGTTGCATTACACTTGTTGATTTTTCAGAAGTTGAATCATTTTTATATACATGGGATACACATGTTTGTTCCTTAAACTTTTATTTGCTAATATTTGGTTCAGAGGTTTTATTTGTGTATTTAGTATAAGGTCTACAGGATCTCACTACAAAGATCAGACTTGTAGTGATCCTCCTGTGTTCGTTCAGCCTCCTCAGTGCTGGGATTAAAGGCAGTTCGATCATGCCCAGTCTCAGTTGCCTTTGAAGCCTGCCCTGGGGATAGGGCCTGCACCACACAGTGGAGGGCCAAGGACAGTCTTTCTTTATCCAAGAGATAGGGATGGAGACAGAGAGAGAGAGAGAGAGAGAGAGAGAGAGAGAGAGAGAGAGAGACAGAGAGACAGAGAGACAGAGAGACAGAGAGACAGAGAGACAGAGAGACAGAGAGAGACAGAGAGAGAGAGAGACAGAGAGAGAGAGAGACAGTTGAATCAGGATCTCATTTCATAATTAACAAGAAATAAAGCCCAGGGAGCTGCACCACACTGAAAAGTGACAGGAACCTGATATAAGCCACAGGATCAAGGCCTGTGAACTGCTCAGACATGTCCAAGGATATATCACCTACATGATACACCGGGCAAGCAAATTAACAATTAAGCTGCCAATGACAGTGGCCTAATGTACAACACATAAGGGCTATTCTATACAATAGAAGAAGTTGTAGAATAATTGTAGAAGTTCCATGTAGTATTTAATATAGTTTAAAAGTTCCTATCATCTCATTTTTATGACTTTTATATGATATATGAAGAAACTGGGGGGGGCCTAAAAACTACTAAAGCACAGAACAAATGTATGTAAATCTTGATACTGCACTAGAATGAGATAAAGAGCCTGATCTCAAACGAAATTGCCTTTAACTCTATATCACTAAGACAGAAGTATTAGAAAACATATAGCTGTGATTGAAAACATTTTAGAGAGCAAGTACACAAAACTGCGTCCTAAACTCCAAGTGTAACAAAATGCGAGCGCTGAAATTAAACCTGAACACTTAAGTATTAGTTTAGATAAAGCAACTTGTATATTAAAAGGAAAACACAATACTAGAGCTTTTAAAGATACAAACAGCATGCTGTGGCGTGCACCCTAGGTTCACCAACACTGTAGTTTATTTTAGGAATGCATGTAAACATGTACCTGAGTTTCTGACACAAATTTTAGTTGAAGACATATGTGTGTGTGTATATACAGACAGAGGGGGAGAGAGAGAGACAGAGAGACATATCTGTGTATTATTGCACAGTATTTCCAAGTATTTGATAAATTAGAAATTCTGATGGATGATATACAATGAGATATTAGTTCATTAATTTCTTTAAGATAATTTTCAAAAGCAACATACCTGGAAAAATATGGTTATCTTAAAATAAACAACAAATGTATCTGGATTATATTTAAATGCATTTTAATTGAAAGAAATATAGTTATGTCAATTTACACAGCAAAATAAATTTGTAAGTTAGAGAAATGCTATACGTTATAGTAAATCCTAATTAGTTTTCCAAGCTAATAGTTCTCCTGAGGAGTAGAGAATAATTGCCATTCAGAAATACCTTGTAAAATTTGATTCCATAATCATTTGTTATGTGCAAACAGCTTCTAGTGCTCTTTAAAATTTCCTTGCTCTGGGGAAATACTAAATGGAAAATAGACTAGAAATATTTTCCAGATAAATGGCTATATACTAAATTGTTATGATGGAAAACTTGCATGATGAATTTGAGTTAGTAGTGTAAAGGGAACTACAGAATATATTTGTGTATGTTAGCTGAGAATTGCTTTAATATAAAAAGTATTTCTATGCTTACAAATAGACTAAGAGGTTGAGAAGAATGTGAGCTTCAAAATTACACATGTAACAATTTAATATTTAAAGTATTTATAGTTAATGACCATTCAACAGTAGGCTGCTCATCTACCATCTATAGGTTTGGGTTCCCTTGCTAATACCTTGAAAAAATAGGGTTGATAACATTAGATTTGAAAAACAAAATGAAGTGCACTTAAATATTTTCATTATAAGATAATGTACATAGCACAAAAATTCAATAAAATGTTATCTTCTGAATGATTTTTCTCAAGTCCTTTAGTTGTACAAATGTTTGATCCTATGTATTTGTTGATGGCCTTGTTGAAAGCATTTTACTATCTGAAACTAACTTTCTCAAACTTCTACTTCTTCCTAAGTGGTGCTACATAGTTCAGTCGTAGCACACATCCAGTCCTGGGTTTTTCAGCTGCCCCTCCTGAAAAGGGCTTCAATCAGTCACAGACATCATGACCATTGTTTAATGTGACCATCTGTCCACTTAGAAATTGAAACTGATGAAAAGTTCTTTCACACAGGCTGGCACACAGCTGCCAGATGGCAAAAATTCGTGATCACTGTAACCCATCTCAAATTTAAACAATAGGACTAATAACAAAAATTGATATATTGACATTTGTGTACTTTATTTAAGATTGGAACACACCAGTTATAAGCTTCTGATCAAAGTCGGTGGTTGAGTTCTATTCTGGTTAAATAATTGGACATGTGCTTCCAAATCATGATTTTCTTTAGCATTTGTTGAGGCTTGGGTTCCCTTGTTAATACCACAAATAAATAGTGCTGATAATGTTAGGTTTAGACAGTTCCAAACCTGTGGGGAACTGTATTTCTGCAGTTATTAAATTGAGATAAGTGGCAAATTCTTGATTTCTCATATATAGGTGGACAGGAAGGCATATAGAATTCTGTGGGAGTTCATAGTTAAGGGAGAAGTGATAGAATTCTGGAGGTAAGTTACATTCCTGAAACCATTAAAGTGCAGTGCTTTACAAATTCTTGATTTCTGTTATGTAGGTAGATAGGCAGGAAGTTAGAAACACAGAGAGATGGACAGAGGTTCATATTAGTCTTAAACTGCAGAATTCTAAAACTATGTACAAATATTTTAGAAATAATAGAGGTGTTTATATTTTATAGGCATGTATAAAAATTTTAATGTACAAAATGAGCTCCAAGGAAACCAGGAAAGCTATTATTTTTCATATGTCACAATAGAGAAAATGAAAATTTGGAAAATGCATTTGGCCTAAAACATCAGCTTATTGGGTTAAGTGCCACCACAGGGACAGTAACTCGACTTTCACTCCTATCTTAAAGTATTTTCTGAGAAGCTACCTTGTTTCCTAGTAGAAAACTATCAGTGTGCCAAGAAGATGCCTCAGCCATCTAAAGTGCCTGCTTAAGCAAGCTTAGGTAACCGCAGGGACCATAGTTAGATCCTCAGCACCACATGCTGCACTAGCCCCATCCCTAGGGCAGGCTGAACTAGCCATAATATAAAAAAAAAGAAAAGGAAGGAAAGGGAAGGGAAGGAAGGAAGGAAGGAAGGAAGAAAGAAAGAAAGAAAGAAAGAAAGAAAGAAAGAAAGAAAGAAAACCAGCAGTGTTGGTGAAAAACGTATCTGCCATGCTGCACATGAGAGTATGTTCTTCCTAATCCAGTGAGTATGAGCATGAGCAACACAGATATACAGCATAAATACTTTGTAACAAAATAATAGCTTTAAATTTTGTTTATCATCATTGAATTTGTACATACTGGTAATAGACCTGCTATAATTGAGAAGGTTTAAAACACTCAACTAAATTATGGTGGAATTTGCTCTCATGCTTTCACATTGAGCAAACTGTTCAAGCAATGGCCATGACTCATCCAGATGGCTGACACTGTCAACAGTTGTACAAAGCACTGTACTTGGCTTCAAAGTTAATCCTGAGGGGATCTGACTGACCTCGGGAGATACAAAAGTTACATATTTTGTTATACAGATTTTGCTTTAAGTTGCCCTTAACCACCCAGCAGGAAAGTTTAATCATGAGACATGAAATGTAAAGTTAGATTAGTATGCTGAGTTGTAAAAGGCTTAAATCAACAGCTTCCATCATTGCCAGTTTTACCAATAATCCACTGTGATTATGAAACTTTGGATTACGTATATAACTAATTTCTCTTATTTCAATGAGAACTTCTTTGTACCAATAATATTAGAAGAATAATCACATCTATGCCCTATAACTAGTAGGAGGACAACAATATGCACTGTATCAAATACTGGAAATTTACTATACTAACGTGTTTTGAAACTGTGACAATGTCATTTCTTATTAAATGCAATTTAAAAAAAAGAAAAAAGGGGGAAAAAAAAGAAAACCCATGTTAAGAAAAGAAGGGCAACACACCTGCTGGTTAATGGGTTTCCTTCCATTCTGTCAAGAGCACCAAGTATAACTGCATCTTGTTTGTACTGCATTAGTAATACAGTTTCCCACTGTGAATAGAACCTTGCTCTATGCGATGTTAAATGTCTTGTATTCTAATATATTCATATATATAATATATTCACATATGTATATGCTTATATATTATAATTAAGGTTCATTTCATTCCTTTATAAAACAAAGAACTCCAAACCTCTTATTACTGGAGTAACTTTGAAAGAAAGTGTTACTTTCATATTATTCGAAATGATGTCACTGTCCATTTGAAGGTAAGGTATTTTGTACAAATGAAATGGAGCCATGTAGTTTTTTCTTGGTCTCACTTTTTTATATTTGTTACTGACATCACAATATTCATCCTGCTAATCTCACTTTCTAATGATGAGGCTATATAACGACTCTAGCAGTTGTTATGATATTCTCAAATTAGATGTTTCTTCAGATATGTCACCCAAACCACAGCTCTGTCTAATTTTCCTAATCACATGTACACATAAATTCCAATCATTACAGTTTTTGTATTATTTTTCTCTTCATGCCCAAGTCATATTCGGAGATTCTCATCAATAGTGTTATGTTAATTTACCTCACAAATGTTATTATTGAGTTGTTGTGGAGGGGAAAAACTATTTTCATACCTCGGAAAATATTGTTTCTAGGTAGGGGAGACAGCTGAGTAGGATAAGTGCCTGCCTCACAGGTACAGAGTAATAAGTTCAATGTCTGTTATGAACGAATGAACGAAAGAATGAAAGAATAGACAAACGGATGGATGGAAAAAAGAAAGAAAATGGAAAGACGAAAGAAAGAAAGAAAGAAAGAAAGAAAGAAAGAAAGAAAGAAAGAAAGAAAGAAAACATTGCTTCTATTTATGGAAGGTATGTGGACAAACACTTTGATAAATAACCTGGTAAGACTGAGGCATACATAAGTAAGCAATAGTATAAACAAGGTGAATTTACCCAAGAGCTTTAGAAACAAATAAAGGCTATAATTATTCATTAAGCTTAAGTTTCAGAGCCAACAACATATTTCCAGAGATGCTAAGCAGGAAAAGTGCATAATTAAAGGCACAGAGGTATAACATTGTATGTCCATTGCCCAGAAAAGTATAAGTTACATGACAGAGATAGGTGAATAAAAAAAAAAAAAAACACCATTTGAAGAATATATCTTGTATATCATGTTCAAATATTATTCATGAAAAATTCTATAAAGCATGGAAAATTCAAATAGCATTAGCAGAACAAATACAGAGCTTCCTGATTTTAAATTTTCTAACTACAAGTTGCAAATATCATATTCAAGGTAAAAAAAAAAAAAAAACTGAAGCCATTAATATGTTTGCATTTCATGCTAGTACAATCAAGGTAAATTAGTATGGGTTTTTTTCTTATAAATGCTAAACATATCATTTGATCCACTTGAAACACTCTTGTATATATTTCCCAAGAACTACAAGCAGCACGTTGGTGATGGATGCACACATATCCACTTTGAATAAAGTGAAATTCCTACTAGCTAATCCACAATGTTGGAGACATGGTCCTGGAACAAACAGCCATGTAAGAAAGTAGATGTGCAGTGTGCACAGCTTCCTTGACCTATGATTTGAGCAAAGGGATCAACTGCACCCCTAGGACTCTACAGTGTGTCATCTCCTGTGTGGAGGACCACCTGAGTAGCTCTCCTTGAAAGAAGAGCGATTTCAATTTCAGCTGAGCCTGACCCGATTTCCCTATACTGATGTGTACAGATCTAGCTAAGACATTATCATTTCAATGGTCCTTAAACGATGCATAGCCAGGTGCTGGTGGTAGTCTTTGAAGACAGCACGCATGTTTCCCTAATAACTCACACCTGCTGCTCTTTAATATGCACTGGGTCGAGACAGGATGAAGAGCCAATTAATGCTCCATGCTGCTGGCTGGGATCGAGCCTCAAGATAGAGGCAATGACTTCCTGGGGCTTGAAAGAGTACACATCAGGGCTAAAGAAGGAGCCCCCAAAACATTAGATACTCTCTCAATAGCATAAAGCAAATCACTTCCTCTGCATATCCTTCACTCTACATATGACAGAGGTAAATGCAAGCCACCTACCTAGTCCAACTCATAACACTCACCTGCTTCCCACAATTCTCAGTCATTCTTCCTCAAGCCAACATTCTGTCACTACTGAATAAAACCAGGGTTTGGCCTGGGTCAGCCTCTTTGTTGTGGAAAGCCATCTTTGTGGCTGGACTTAGGACCTCTTGGCTCCCCAATAATTAGAAATATGTTTTAGTGTCTTTATATTCACTGTGGGTTGCACTGGGAGAAGTAGATTGGAGCTAACTTGGTGTTATTTCAATAATGTATTTTGGGGGTTATAAATATAGACTTCCTCGACTGAGAGGAGAACCAGGAGGGAACTCCAGCACTCCTGTGTATCAGCTTGGCCTTGGCACAAAAAAGGCTTAGAGTTAAATAGGGCAAATGTTGAACACATGATCAAAACTTTAGTTTTTATATATTTTTTATTAATTTTAGTGAGAAAAATATCAATGAGATAGCTTCAAAATAGGTTAGTAGCACAGTTACAATAATTAATACACTGCATATTGTTCTAGTCATAGTAGTTATTCAGAGCATCAGATGCAGACATGATATCTTGTCTAAACACTATTAATATAAATCTTCCTTCTCATTGAACTAGGAGAAAGTAGCTATATATCCATCCTATTTTGTATGTACAGATATATATATATATATATATATTTTTTTTTTTTTCACTACAAAATGACCCTTCATTTATATCCCCTTTTTTTGTTGTTTTGTCAGAGATGGGTGTTCTATTACCATTCAAATATTGTAGGTGTGTGAATTCAGCAAAATAACCCAATATGGTCCAATATACTATAATAGTAGTGGGTTATTAGCAGAACTGGTAATGTAAGAAGTTGCTGACTTGAACCTTTTATAGCTCAGCATTATTATTTTTTTTTGAGACAGGGTCTCGCTATGTAGTTGAGGCTGGCCTTGAGCTCACTTTTGTAGCCCAGGCTGGTCTCGAACTCGCACCAATCCTCCTGCCCCAGCCTCCCGAATCCTGGGATTACAGGCGTGAGCCACCACGCCCGGCTTAGCTCAGCATTATTAATGTGGCTTCACTTTTTATATCTTATGACTATACTTTCCGCTAGATGGTTACAACAAAGATAAAGCAAGACCTATATAACAAAAAGTGTAATTTTTGTATCTGACAAGATCAGTCAAATTTCCTCAGGATTTACCCTAAAACCATGTATAGTAGTTTGTAGACCTTTTGTCAGTGTTGGCCATCTGGATGAGTCATGGCCATTGTATGACCAATTTGCTCTTTGTGAAAACCTCAATAATATCCCAGATTTTCTGTTCAAAGAGATTATGGGGCCACGGAGGAAAGTCATCAACAATGCATAATGTGTCTAAGGAGAATCACCTACAGAGAAAGCATTCTCAAGCTTTGACAAAAAACTTTCCATGCATAACCACAAAACAAACAAATATAATTACTCAGCCAGCAGCCTAGTCTTAATAACCCCAGATTTCTTGCTTTTCATTTTGCCTTCTCTCTATCCTGTTCCCCTCTGTAAGGGCTGGATCCCTACAACAGAGACAGCCTAGATGCTTCTCAACATATAAATGGATAAACTACACAGTGTGTACATACATTATGAAAATATATTCAGCCGTAAAGACAGATGAAATTACATCATTTGCAGGGAAATGGATAGAAACAGAAATATCATATTAAGTGAAATAAGGCAGACCGTGAAAGTCAAATTCCCCATATTTCTCTTATATGAGAAATTTAATAATGAAAAAAAGAGAAATAATGAAATGGTTATAGGAATACAGAATGTAGCCTACTCGGGGAGGGCAGGCACTGGAAGGAAGAGAGGAAGGAGAGAACAACGTGATAGAAAAGGACCCAGATGTGCAAAGCACCATTATACCAAGCAAGCCTTGATATTCTGTGCTACTAACAACTAATAAAATGGTTTAAAAAATTTTAACCTAACTATTTGGGTGAGGAAGTTGATAAAAGCATAAAGAGAAAAAGACTACATTTTAAGAATTTTTATGAGATAGCAAAATTTGTTAGCTTGTGTAAGTGTGCCTTTATTGTTGGTGAGATTTTTTTTTCTTTTTATCACACTAGATTGAATCTGGAAATTTTCTACAAAGCTTCATCTCCAGCCACTTCTTTCATCTTTCTCCTTTCTTTCTTTCTTTCTTTCTTTCTTTCTTTCTTTCTTTCTTTCTTTCTTTCTTTCTTTCTTTCTTTCTTTCTTTCTTCCTTCCTTCCTTTCCTTTTCTTTCATTCTTTTCTTCTTTCTTTTACTTCTTTCTAAATTTAATTTTTATTGTTAACTTTTAAATGTTGAGAAATTGTCATACTATCTTACCAACAAGCTGGGCTCAAACGTGCAAGCCTACTGCCTGAGCCTCCCAGAGTACTGCCACTGCAACCCTGGACCACATGTTCAAAATTCTTACTATTTTTGACCTGATATCAATGAACTTTTGTCTCCTATTCGTTTACTATTTTCTGCATCTTTTCAGTAACATTGAATTTGTAAATACTTTGGTGAAGTATCTGTTGCATTTTTAAAATAATATTGATTTGCAGGGCAGAATGACTACATTTATCATGATTTTTGAATGTATTTATTGTTAAGTATGATTTACAATTTAAACTGGATTTTAAAAAGTAACTTATGACTACTGTCACTACAGTACATTAAGTAAAGCATTTTTATATGTTTAAAAGTCTTTAAGTTGTCATTTCTAAATCAAATAATAGCAACACATCAAAGATGCAGAATAAACCTAAATGTTTGGGCATGAGGTAACAAAGAGAAAATACATAAAGCAAAATGTAATAGTCATTTCAGAGGTCTTTTAAAATTAACTTGTGACTATTATCACTACAATGCATTATGTAAAACATTTTTATGTATTTAAAAGCCTTAAGAGGTCATAAATACGGCCCCTTAAAGACATCATTTCTATGTGTTTGTCTACTGAACTCTGTTAGCTTCCTCATTGACTTAGCAGACTGCTACCTAGAACTTATAATAAAATTTTGAATGCAAAGGATAAATACAGGAATTCTTGTCCCTTTTGATCCTGAGATGACATCTCAGTGCTTCACCTTGGAGGATAAACCTAAAAAGATTCCTTTCCTCTCCTCTCCTCTCCTCTCCTCTCCTCTCCTCTCCTCTC